>OZ008345.1:13582085-13610865 GCA_963931975.1 Cataclysta lemnata | reverse complement strand
CATCACCATCATCATCACCAGCCCTTTAATGGTCCCCACTGCTGGAGTACGGGCCTTCCCTAGGATGGAATAATATAGGGAGATTGTCATCATCACCAGCCCTTTAATGGCCCCCACTGCTGGGGCACGGGCCTTCCCTATGGATGGAAGAATATAGGGAGATTGGGCCCCACGCTGGCCCAGTGCGGGTTGGTGGGTATTAATGACTGCAGATGCAGCCGGGACCACCAGCTTAACGTGCCTACCGAAGCACGGAGGAACTCGAGATAATAATACATTTTTGGTCACCTATCCAAAGACCGGCCTTAGTGAACATTGCTTAGTTTACGCAATCGCAGGCTAAGTGCGCTATGCCACTGCGCTAGCGAGCTCCTCTACAAATAACATAAACCACGCCTTATTAGGTACCTATTTGATTTTTATTTGAATATGTCAGAAAACAAAAAGAAAAAAACATCAACGTATATGTAAGACGATTGTGCTATAGCAATAGCAATCGGCTTTCGGCAATTCGGCAACGGGTTTGAACAGTACTGAGCAATGGCAATTATTGTTAAATATTTCTTGATGGTTTACTACTATTTTAATTGTAGGTTTTTAAATAATAATCACAGTATAATGATTAGGCTATCTTTTATATGGCATGCATTTTATTTCAGTGACTTGTTATTGAGAAGTTTGGTGTTGTTCGGTGTGACTGTGCGTGGAGACACAAATTGTGATTTGAGGGTTAATGTTTTATTTTACCGCCGTGTTTGTTGCAATTATTATTCCAACAACTATTGCCTAGATCACTTTAATTTCATGCGTTTTAAAATAATGAAGACATTCTCTCATAGTTGTATACATTTTTTAAAATGTCATACAAATATATTGATTTTAAATAGTTTTATTAAAAATAAAAAGGTTATTCTCTAAAGATATACTACCAAAATGCTAGGGGCTTGCGTACGAAGGTAGGTACATTTTACAGAAACGTATGTTTAAATAATTTCGACATTATATCTATTTCTGAGACTTGGTTGCTGGATGGTATTTCGGATAGCGAACTTTTTGATAGTAGATACCTTGTTTATAGGCGTGATCGTGATTACACTAGGTTAGGACAGGCTTTAGGTGGCGGTGTACTGTTGGCGGTGAAATGTGACCTTGCAGTGCAATGTAGGCCAGAGTGGAATAGCTCTGCGGAAGACATTTGGGTCACTTTGTTGATGAAACAAAAGAGACCAATGATTACCTATAAAATGCATATATGTACGTTATATCTATGCAGGGAGGAAGGTGGTCACTCCTACAAAGAACAACTAAATAACTTCTGTGACAAACTTGGATACATAGTAAACATTCATCCGTTGGATAAATTTATTATAATGGGTGATTTTAATTTCAGTAATGGTGTCCACTGGGTAAGGTCAAGTGATGGAATATCAATGTTACCGACTAATTATTGTACTGACTTCATAAATATTTTTTTTGATTTGATAGACACATGTAATTTTACTCAGTTCAATGGGGAACTCAACCAAAATAATAGATTGTTGGATTTAGTATTTTCAAATGGAACTTTAGAGGTAAAAAAATGTGAAAATCCATTGGTTCAGGAGGATTTACACCATAAGTCTCTTGAAATTTGTGCTGAGTTTATTGAAATTCATGAATTGAAAAATCCAAGGAAAATGAAGTACATGTTTAACCGAGGTGACTTTTCCTCGATTGCATCTGAGCTTAGTAATACTAACTGGAACGAATTTTTGAGTGTAGGTTCATTAGATGACGCAGTAACATATTTTTATAATAAATTATATCAGCTTCGTGACCAGTATATACCGCATAAATTAGTTAAGCAGAACTCTTATCCACCATGGTATAATTCCAGCCTCATAAAAGTTTTAAAGGAGAAATTCAAATTTCATTCAAAGTTTAAAACCTACGGTAACTTATCTGATTATCAATCGTTTTCCTTACTACGGAAAAGAGCTCATGATCTTGAAAAGGATTGTTTTAACAATTATATTGATCGTGTTGAGTCCTCAATTGTAGAAAATCCAAAAGTGTTTTGGGCATTTATAAAAGCCAGAAGAAAAAGCTCCACATTTCCTAGTGTAATGACTTATAAATCTGTGACTGCTGACACCGGTGAAGACATAAGTAATGTATTGGCGGATTATTTTCAATCTACTTTTCTGACTCCAAGCCACAATGTTAGTCATTCTGTTAGCACGAACTCTGATTTAACACATTGTAGTATTGGTAATATTGAAGTTGATCCAACCAAAGTATTTAACCTATTGAAGACACTTGATCTGTCTAAGTCTGGAGGTCCGGATTTAATTCCTTCCGTGTTTATTGTTAAATGCGCCGAAAGTTTAACGATACCACTTTGTATTTTATTTAAACGGTCATTGTCTGAAGGTTCAGTTCCTAAAATATGGAAGTCAGCGTTCATTACCCCAGTCTTTAAGAAAGGCGACAAAAGTAATGTGGAGAACTATCGTCCCATATCCAAGCTATGTCTATTTGCTAAAGTCCTGGAAAGGCTAGTCTATCAAGAAGTATACTCCAGTCTAGGTAGCTCATTCCGTGATGAACAGCATGGTTTTCTTAGGCGCCGATCTACATGCACTAATCTTATTATTGCAAATGAATTCATTGCTGACGGAATGGAAAGTGGAGCTCAAGTTGACGTGGTATACACTGACTACCAAAAATGTTTTGATAGAATTGATCATTCTCTGTTACTTTCCAAATTATATGCAGCTGGTATACATGGTAGCTTATATCGGTGGTTTGCTTCTTATATTGATAACCGAAGTCAAGCAGTTGTCTTGTGCGGTTATGTATCTCAGTGGTCTGAAATACCATCTGGCGTACCTCAGGGGTCCATTCTGGGCCCTCTTTTATTTATTATATTTATCATGGACATAAATAAATGCTTTATACATTCTAAATCCTTACTTTTCGCAAACGATATGAAGATTCTAAAGGTGATTCATAATTCCTTGGATGTTATTGATTTGCAAGAAGATCTCTTACGTTTTGAACAGTATTGCATTCTAAATAGGTTAGATCTTAACGTATCGAAATGCTTTCATATGACATTTACGCGTAAAATTAATAAAGTTTATTCAAATTACACTCTTCTCAACTACAGTATAACCAAAGTTAATAGTATGATGGATTTGGGTGTAATTTATGACAGTAAATTGATATTCGAGAATCATAATGATCATATTGCTAGTAAGGCATCTAAGGCGCTAGGGTTTGTGATGCGTATGTCGAGTGATTTTAAATCGCTTAAATCAATTAAAGTATTGTACTGTGCGTTTGTTCGTAGCCATCTTGAGTATGCATCACAGGTGTGGAATCCACAGTATAACATTTATATTACACGCTTGGAGATGATACAAAAAAGATTTCTTCGATATCTAGACTTTAAAGCCAAAGTGCGTTCTTTTGACTACAATCATCGTTGCAAAAGATATCACTTCTTACCTCTTCACATTCGACGTGAAATGAATGATGTTTGTTTCATTTCTAAGCTTGTTAACGGCCTTATTGACTGTCCTGAATTATTATCAAAAGTTGGTCTTCGCACAAACATGTTGTCTCTTCGTCAGCGCCCGCTGCTTAACATACCATTTGTTCATACAAACTACCATCAAAACACTTTCGTGATACGCAGTTGTGATATATATAATAGGTACAGCACTGAACACGACTTTGATTTGTTTTCAACTAGTACAGCGAAAATTAGAAATGCTACATGTCATAAATTTTTTGGGCCACAATAATAATTTAATTAAACATTGTTAAAATTTTATAATATTATTCAAATACTTACGTACTTTTGCTAAATATATGTGGAGGTTTGTAATTAGCTATAAGGAGTTATATAGTGAATATTTTAGTATTTAACAGCTGTAAACCTTCCTCAAAACAAATAAATAAATAAATAAATAAATGGGCAGCAACGTTCCTCTTACACCACCAATGTACTACAATTTCCGTGCCCGACCTGACCTCATTGGCGAAAAGTGGGTGTTAATTCAACTCTGCCTACCCCTTCGGGGATATATGCGTAATTTATGTATGTATGCACAAAACAAATAACTGTTTACGGTTCCAGGTGACATCGACGTGCCTCCACCACAGCCAACTGGAGATATCGCCAGGGCCGTACTTGGACGGCCCAAAAGAACCGCCGGCCCTGGCCTCGGAACCGAAGACGTTTTACATGCACAGCTCCCTCGATGACGTGGACAAAGCCATAGACAGTAACAGTAAGAACTATTGCCAAAAGAGCAGTGTGAAGAAGAGTGTGTCCCTCTCTGCCCAGTACAAACCCACTCACAACAAATCGGAAACTGGCCACAAACAGAAAAGTTGCCCTTTAAAAAAGAAGAAAATGAAGGATCCCAAGGCGTTTACGCCCTTTGTATCTGACCATTTGATAAAGACTTATTAGTTGGTAAGCGTATGTGATACTGATGATTCAATCATAAAGCCTCATTCGCACGGGAGCTTTTTTAACGGCCATTAAAAAGCGTTCAAACAGAACAAATGAATTTCCAATCAATCAATAAATCGCGACGCTTTTTTATCGAGCAGTGTTACATTTTGAGAGCTGAGCGTTGGACGTTAAGTCCTTATTCGCATGAACATATAGGTACTTGGAAATTATTAGAACGCTTTTATAACGGACGTTAAAAAAGCTCCCGTGCGAATGAGGCCTAACGTGGGGAATATCCATGCAATCTGCGAACATTCCATTTTCAAACATTTGCTGTGAGCAGCATCATGTAGGTGTTATTAATTATGATGTAATTTTTAATTTGAAAACAATTTTAATATTAAATAAAATATAACAAGTCAGAAAAGTTACTTTATTTTTGTTCGTAATTTGATTTAACGGAAAGGATTATTTTAGTAGCCTTGGTTTATCATTCACTACTTGTAAATCAAACGAACTTACCTGAAGTGAAGTTCGATTATAATTATATGAGCAGCTTCATTCGACGCGATTTAAGCTTACATGTTGTAGTGGCGCCCCCAAGCGTCACCCTTGCACGGATTTTTAAAGATATTTTTATTTTTTACTATGGCAATATTAAAAAAGATAAATAAACGTTACTACTCGACCAGCCCGGCCGTTATGCTTCCTCATTATAGTTTATAGCCCGAACCTACCTACTATTCTGTAATTTTGTATTTTATATTTGTCTGGATTTGGGTTGGGATGGACATCTTTACAGATGTTGGGAGGGATCTTATAAATCGCGTCGAATGAAGCTGCTCATATAATTATAATCGAACTTCACTTCAGGTAAGTTCGTTTGATTTACAATTATATTTCGCAGCTTCATTCTTAGCGATTTAAGCTTACATGTTGTAGGATGTTTAGAGAAACGAATATAAAATACAACAGTATAGGTACCATTGGTAACCATTTAGTTAATAAAATGTTTAGTTATCTCATGGCATTAATTCAAGAACACTAAGCTGATTTTTAGTATTCTAATTAAATTAATAAATAACCTTAAATTATATGGAGTGGTTCGATAACAAAGATCGAGTAAAATCACTATCAAAAATCTTTAATAGAGAGCTATTATAGAACGGAAAAAATATTGTTAGACCATCTAAAAACGATTTGATCTATCTTACTTAGACTAGCACTTATAAAAATAAATAGTGTTTTTATTTATTTTGTATGTTTAATCTTTACACAAATTATTGCGTCTATATTAGTTGATCCTTTGGTAATTCTTAGTAAATCTTACTATTTACCGACATGAGTTGGTTAAGTTAGGTTGGTACATGAACCAATGAATAGCACGAGCCGAGCGAGCGAAGCGAGCGTGCCGCGGTAGCGGCCGGCGAGTGCGATTTAGTTATGCTTTTATAGAAAAGTTACCATTTAATCGTTATTTTAACATTTCAGCAGGGACTTCAAATATATTCCCTAGAAGTTAAAGTATCGATCAATTTTATTTATTGTATGCCTCAAGAAAAAAAAAAAAAAGAATCAATCATTAAAATAGATAACTATTTAGATTTTTTATTTTGTTATTATATATTTGCTGTTCTTAGCAATTTAATCTAAGCTATTTAATAATTAAAACGATTATTTAAGTACCTACATGCCTTAGAATCTTGTGAATGATTCAGAGTTACTGCTGCAACCTGCAGCCTTCCGTATTACATCGATGCTTACCCCAATTTTATTGGCTGTCGTCATGAACCGCGTGACGGGTGCTTTGAGCGCCAAATGTAGATGTATCAACAAATTTTACGAAATTGTTTTTTAAAAGTAATAAATAATTGAACTTCTGAACCACGCGGAAAAAATGTTCTATTCAAATAATCTATGATACCCGTGGCGAGGGAACTACTAAGTACTACTTTATATTAGAGAATTTTGATAACGGGTTGATATTAATTTGGTCTTTACGTATAATATAACTATTCTGGTATAATATAACTATTTCATTAAGGTTCTGTAAATTACTTTTAGTTTTATTAATGTATATAACCTATATATGTGTTTTGGACCCGATGTGCGGTGGCGAAATCTACACAGGTTGCTGTCTTTTTGGTTTCTATATTGAGATCTTTATTTGGCCACTGGTTTGAAATGTAAGACAATATTAGGTTGGGTGCCAGCTGAGTATTTGGTCTCAATCTATAAACTCCTTTCATATATAATATTTTAATTCCTTTTATCTATTTTTTTTTTTTTCAAATCCTTAATCATTATAATGTCTTATTAAATAATAAGGTAAGTGCCGATTTGTAGGAGTTTGAGGTACCGTACTTAGCCCCTCTGACAAACATTTCTGTGAAAAATTCGATAAATCTTGATACAGAGCCTGTGTGGTACTAGTTATAATTATCCTTACAAAATGTTACCCAACATTTCAACCTGCTTGTTGTATTATTTAGGTTCTTTTTTTTTTCTTTTTTCTTTTTATTTTTTTTTTTTACACTCACACCTAGCATCTAGCCCAAAGTAAGCCTAAGCACTTGTGTTATGAAGACTAGATGACGGACATATTTTTAATATAATTATGTATATATGTTGAAAATATACTTCATAAACATATACACAACCATGACTCGAAAACAAACATTTGTGGTCATCACAAAGTTTGCACCTACCAGGATTCGAACCCGGAACCTCTTGGCCAATACCCAGCAATCTGAGCCATCGACCAAGGCGGCCGTCTTGGTCTTTAGGTCTAAAGACTAAGAAAGATAACTTAACCTGATACAGCGAGAGGAATCTAATAATTTAAATAATGAAAACCGTTAGCTAGTAGGGAACACTACAACCCCTTCAGGTTTATCAATCACAATCTTTAATTATTTTTAATTTTTTTTTCAATGAATTAGTATGTAAAACGCGAACGCGTAACAATAAATATCACTAGAAATATATATCAGTATATCAGTAAAAACATCAGTATTCCATGCATTGGGGTCACTCTGCCAAGTACGTAAATAGCGCATTTTGCATTTGACCGACCGATTTGCAAAAAGATCTACGTATATTAAAATTGCCAAGCTAGCTTATTATTTCATTAAAGGCGTAATCACTAAGCTTCCATTCGGTGTCCGAAAATTTCATACACGATAAAGCATTCGCCTTATAGTTGTCTTGGTATTTATATAAGATAAAGTAACTATTCCATTAATGTCTTCACCCGGCACCGCTACCATATCTCCCTAGACACTTAATTTAAGTGGGGGTATTATTGAATGGTCAAGCAGTGGTCTGATTCTAGCTGTGATTATGTAATTATATATTTATGGTGTATCTTCTTTCTTCGTTATTTTCTATAGTTCCCCATGTTGAAAGCCGTTATTTTTTTTTTTAATTTAAATTATTCGTAGGTAGGTGAGCTCCGTTGACGTGCGAAGGGTTCGGCACGGAAACACGTAATGAGGAAGCATAACGGCCGGGCTGGTCGAGTAGTAACGTTTATTTATCTTTTTTAATATTGCCATAGTAAAAAATAAAAATATCTTTAAAAATCCGTGCAAGGGTGACGCTTGGGGGCGCCACTACAACATGTAAGCTTAAATCGCTAAGAATGAAGCTGCGAAATATAATACCCGTTTCCACTTGTTATGCAAAATTTTTGCACTACATATTTGGAACAATCATCATCGCCCTGCCTTTATCCCATCCTATTTGGGGTCGGCGCAGTATGTCCTCTTCCCATTCTCTTCCGTCACTCGTCATCTCCTCTGGATATTTAGAACAATGCCATACATAAATTACGGCAAAATGGATTTTACCTTTTTTTAGAGATATTCTGACTAGTCGGGTAGTCGGTATAACAAATAACTATTGATCGCTATTGCATGCGTACTCCCTATTTTGTAACATAACTGTAAAATACTTGGAATTGCCAAACGTCAAAATGGTGTATCATTTAGTAGTTATGTAAAATTTCTTCGTGAAACAATATTAGTTTCAAACTGTGCCACAATAATCTATATTCGCAAGAACCATTTATACGCATAAAAACCCCTGAAAGAAATATGATAGTCATACGTTCTGTCGATTGTATGTACCTATACATTGTTATACGTAGTTTTTGAAATGTTAATAAACACCACTTTTAAAAGAAAATCTGATTTGTATATTATCATTTGTTAAAATTACACAAAAATATTCTGTAAATAGTTGTAGAAATTGTATTGAAAAAAATATGCATATTTCAAAAAAATAGTCACAATATTTTTTTTATTACTATCATCGACTTTTTGATTGTTTGTTTGTTTTAAATAAAACGGATGTTTTGTCCCTATAATTGAAAAAATTTAGTTGATCTTGTCAAGCCTTTTTTCGGATGACTATTATAATTAACCAGAATCGCCATTCTTTCATATGGAATAACGGCCTCAAACATCCAACTTCTTGATTTATAAAATGTCTTCTTAATTGACGCTAAAAGCTGAGAACAATGTGGCTGAATAATAGACTCACGGAAAATTTACCTTTACTTTCTTATACAGACTAGGGAACACAGAATAAAACTAAACTGGTAGTTTGTAAATGAAAAAAAAAACAATGTAAATATGTGTAAATGACATGATAAAATACAAAAATAAATTTAATAACTAATTTAAGGTTGATAAAATACTTAACGCACGTGTTGCTTTTGGTGTATTGAACTGTTTACACTGAATTAAACCAAGTTTCAATATAAAAAGTTTTTCTTTATCTACATTTTTTGTTCGTTCATGTCATAATCCTTTAACATTTCTATCTATCTACTATCCTGCCCTGTTCCCAGGTTATATGGTCCTGAAAAGTAGTAATAAATTAGTGTAAAATAGTGCTCCTGTTAGACATCATTCTCAAAAAATGTAAATCTTAGAATTTTGAATTGGATCCTTATAATTTTAACCTGCAAACCCAATAGGTATAGGCCGATAAGTTATTTCCACTACTACGTTCTACACCACCTGTGGATCCTAAGGGTTCTGCTCTGCCAACACCACACGGCTTATTTTTTCTATATGAAGTCTCGAGTAAATACAAAAAACAAGCCAATTACCTAAATATGTCCGCAACAGAAACTAGCGCGGCTTAATTATTTTGCTAATTCCTCAACCATTATTGCTAGCTTAATCCGTTTTATTCTTGTTAGTATTTAACGCAATTGTTTGCAAAATATTGACAAATTTGAGACGAAACTTAGTCTATGTAGTTTTATTTGTTTCTTTTTTTTCACCAATTGAAATAATATAAAGTACGCCACGGTGAACTGGATCTGAAACTATTACTAATAATTAAATATTCCATTCATCCATAAATTATTCTCCATCAGTACCTATCTGTTTTTTTCTTAGCTCACAAGCGGCCTACCCCGCAGCCCTCCATCTCGAGCGATCCCGAGTAGCTTTATTGCCCGAAAAACCTATTGGCCTAGAGATTCCGAGTAATCCTATAATCTGAGTATCCTGGTAATCCCTATACTTTCCCTTCAATCCACAGGGAAGGCCTATGCCCCTAGCAGTTTTTAGATACATTAAAAGGCTGGTAATGATGATAGAACTGTTCTTTTGGTCGAATGGTCAGATCTCTGGCTATAAATCAGCCAAGAGATCCCGAGTTCGAATCTGGTAAGGGCAAATGTTTGTGATTAACACAGAGATTTGTTCTCGAGTCATGGTCATTAATAATAATATGTTTAACTGCCGCACTCAGAGACGTCAATTAACGTTAATGAGTACTTAACGTCAAAAAATGACAATTCAAAACTAGTCGCTATTCTTGCCGGGTCTATGGTCCAGATTTGAATGAAGATTTTTGATATTAAATACTCATTAAAGTTACTTGACGTGTCTGAGTGCGGCAGTAAGTACCAAGCCTGTTTACAAGATAAGACGAATAAATAAACAGATCGGAGTTGTCTCTAGACCGACTCAGTTACAGCAGTGGTGATGAACTAACGCGATGATGACAACAAAAAAGCGCTTCTATTTCAGCAATTGTGGTCAAGGAAACCGTTTCGGAACACCAGCGTCTTTTACTGAGTTCGCGTTGGGATTTTAGCGGCAATGGCGCTTCGACCGTGACGATTATTGAATAGACATAATTATTTATAATAAATGCCGTTAAAGGCTTGTTACAATCGCGTTTGTGACACGACCTGTGGGCTAATATAACGTTACTTACATAACTATTGAAACGTTTTTCACCGTCTCAAGGTGAGTTCTAAATTAAATCACGAATTTTTGCTATACCCATTTCATTTAGACAATTTGAAATACGCTGTGGAATACTCGAATGTACAGATTTTAATTTTAATTGAACTATAGCTAGGTACAGTACACAATATCTTTTAATCACCTTGACATCATCAATTATTTCAACATATTTATTTATCAAAACATGTATGTACAAATTAATCTATATGAGTTTATATTTGTCTATTTAAATTGAAGTTTTTTTTTGCTAAACCGCAACAAGTGTCTAGTTCATTTTAAACATTATCGTATTCGACGTAGGGACGTAGGTTGGACATATATTCATCACTGGCACCTTTCCGATGTGATAGAAGATATGAATTAAAAGAAGGCTGATTCATGTCATCCATCACACCGTAATAGTGCTAGAGAGGAATGAATGTATAGAAAAGAGAAGGGAAGGACCATGTCGAGAGACAGATGAACGAATAGAGTGATTGGGATGACCAATCCATACTGCTTAAGGTTTTGGCTTAGGTTTTACCTACAGCCGGCCGTCTGACTGACACCAACCCTTTTTGGGTTTAAGAAACATGTAGCGCCCAGATAATCTGGGAACATGGCAGGATTATGACGTCGAGAAACTTACCTCCTCTTACTTTTCTAACTCCCCCGTGCAATCTATCAATGCTACCCTGTGAGTTACGATAAAGTTAGAATATAGTTGTTAACACAAAAAAATTGCGTTTGATTTCCTGTAACATATTTATCTTGGCATATTCCCTATGGGCCGCTGTCGCGTTCGTGCGACTACTACAAATAAGAATTTTAATAAATGTTACTTGTATTGTGTTTTTTAAATAATTAGATTGTTCCGAGTCCTCTTTTATTTAATGATTGCAATGATACAATGTAAGGATAAGGTACAGTCAACAGCACGCCATGCTTACACAAAATGTCAAATTTTCTCATAGGAATTTGATTTTCTTTGATGGCTCCCACAGTTTGATTATATAGCCAGTGTCTGGGTATAAGTTTCTCAAAGGACTTTATGATTACTTTAAACAAGTTATTGTTGATAATCGATTGAAGAAATTTGACAGTTTAGCTTAGTCTAAAGTGCCATTGGTCGTAATTTATTCAACACTGTCGACGAAAATAGATAGAATAATAATAAATATTTTTACACTGACACCTATCATCGAGTAGCCCAAAGTAATTAGCGTAAGCACTTGTGTTATGGATACTAGATGACGGACATATTTTAAATATAATTATGTATATTAATGTTGAAAATATACAATATAAACATATACACAACCATGACTCGGGAACAAATATTTGTGAATAGCTTTTATACAAGCTGGGATTATCTTTAAAATATAAAATACAGCTATTCCAGTATACTACAGGTGATTGACCTTCTTGACAGTGACGAATGTCTGTCACAAGAATCGAAATATGCTCCAAATCGCAAGTGTGTTAACAGACTTATTGAATATAGTTTCTTGAGTGAACTGAATGAATAATTTCATAGAATATTATTTCAATGTCTATTATGCAAGAAGTTTTTTCTCGAACATTAATCGACCACAACTGTGTAATAACCATAACTACTTGTGGGTATCGGAAAAAAAAGTACCAGCAGGTAAAGTAGGTAGGTTGGCGCAAAAAAAAATCATGCCAGTTTTACGCTAATCTTCGCGGGTTGCACAACCGGATCTCATGGTCGCACAGTGGTGGGAGCCGCAATTTAATAATTCACGGCCATTTTCACTAGTCGAAAAATCGTGAAAACAATCAGGCGGGAAAACGATTTGCGCTGGCCGTTTCGAACGCTTTCTAGGTTGGAGTGAGGCTGCGTCTGCGCAGTGTCAGACCCGAGCCGCGCCGGCGCACTCGTCGGATCCACAAACAACATGTTTACACACCGCCTGTTATAAGCGTGGTCGGACAACAGAACAGTCACTAGCGTCCACTTCTCAGACGCAATCTGCGGGTGTAGCAACGGATCCTTTGCAGTGAAAGGCTTGTATATAACAAAAAAACTTACTCTTTTTACCACAGTCCGAAATGCGGACAGTAGTGATCTGGCTCCTCGCTTTCGCGGTGCTCGCTGCCGCGGAAGTCAGAGAAGACGATTGGGTGGAAGAAGAAGACACCGGCGAGCCTTATGACGAGGAGATGAGAGAGGAAGCCCACAGCCGTAGTCGTCGAGAGGCTTACCAGGAAGAACCGTACGAAGAGCACAAAAGAGTCAAGAGGAGACCCGACGAGGAACGAGAACCCCGCGTGCGACGCTCTGCTGACTACGTGAGAAGGCCTAGGCAAGTGCATCAGTATGAAGTGCACGAGTTCTCTGATGATACGGAGCCTTCGTCGCCGCCGTACGAAGAGATGCTCGCTGCGAGCGCCGACCACTATCACAGGGTGTATGTGCCAGCTCACGCTTCAGCTCGGTACCTGAATCCTGAAGTGAGTGCTCCACACGTGCAAGCAGGCAAGCCTGTATATTATGTGGCTCCAAACATTCCCCAAGCAGTGTCCCACGAGCACTTCGTGGCTCCTAACCCTGTGAATGTGCCGTCCGTTTCTGTTCCTAACGCTGTGTTTGCGTCGGCGCCAGCGGCTGTTCCGCTGCAGAATTTGGCTGAAGGGGACCTGCTGAGCTCTGCGGCTGGCCACCACCACCACAAGCACAAGCATGGCTACGAGCATGGCGGTGGCAAGGACGCCCACGGCGGGCACCACGCTTCTCATGGAGGCAAGGTATGTTACATAAACCACCACAATACATAGACCAAACCTTTATACTGATAGGCAGAGGCTATATACATAAACTACTCACCTTAGGCAGGCAGAGGGGTTTAAACCATTTAAACGCCCATTTTTGGTAATATTAATACTTAACTCTTAGTCGCCTTGTACGACAAAATATGTTAGTTTTGCAAAAAATATTCTCTCTCCCCTCTTCCCAGTCTATCTGGGGTCAGGCGCGGCGGAATTGAAGAGGATACCTCTTCAATTCATATCGATCAGAAGTCATCAATCCATCCACTCCCTTTTGATGACACCGGAAGGGTTCTAGTGATTAATGAAGGTATTTCGGTCTTTCCTTTACCCTTCTTTAGAAAGAGTCGGAAAATACCATGTCGAGAGACCGATGAACGGATAGAGTGATGGGGATGACAACATTCCAATCCTTACTGTTCCGACCTGCCTGACACCAACACCATTCTTTGGGTTTGCTGTTGTAGATGGTTATACTGAGCTAGTTAATTATTTTCAATTGAACTAATCCGAACTGTAATTATTTACTAATTTTAAACGTTATATTTAATATCGGTAGTTAATTTTATTTTGTAAGAGATATTCAATTAATAAAACCATTTATTATTTAGTACAAAATGCGGGTCTTCAAATAATGACAAAGACGCATTTTTCTCCCGACAACGTATCAGATAGTAGGCCGCATAACAAAAAGTACTTGTCAATACAAAATTGGTTCTAATTACAAACCATTAAGGTGGATAATCTGGTGACCCAATTGCTGTGTCAATTGTAGGTATCCCAAAATAGAATGTCGACGCAACTGAAGTATATTAACAACACGTAGGAATAATTCTTTTAATAGATTCAAGGGATTGCGTCAAATTCATTCATAAGAAAACATGTTTTGTATATTGTATTTTCTAAGGTAATTTTCCTTTCGTTAATGAAGCTTTATGACTAAAATATGGTGATAATGTGGTTTTTTATCTATTTTATTAAGGTCTACGAACAGTTGTTTACAATTATTCTTACACTCAGGCTTACTTTCTATTACTAAACTAATCACACCTATATTCGGGGATACCAGAAGTTTATTAACACCCACATTTCGCTAACTTTTGAATGTATGTATGTATGTCCCATTAGTGGACGCTAGCCTGTTACCATACTGGGAACCATATACTGGGCATGGACACCTAAATCTCAGTATATTGTTAGATGGTACAACAGAGACCCTGCTCTCCATTGCTCGTCGCCTTATTTGAGGCAAGCCTTGGCGAGATTTGGGATATTCTGCTCTGCCGTCACCACACGGTAGAATGTATACAGTAGAATATTATTTTACCATTTGTACATTAAATGCTGGTTTAAAATGTGACACAAATTAGATCTGCTTATTGTGCTCTCGCCTCATATTATTCATAATTTTTATCGCAATTCATTAATTGATAACACTCCACCAGCAAACAATTAACATCTGGTTTTTGTCGAACAGACTTATCTACGATTTGACTCAACATTGTGAAACTGAAAAGTATAGCCCGAGCTGGCGTATAACCCAAATATTATTTCATTGGTCAATTGTGATATTTACTAACAAAAATAATTCAAAGCAACTATTACCGACTAATAAATAATTTGCATATAAGAGGGGACGCGGGCACTGTTCTTCCATACAAACGTTCTCGACGGATTCCTCCTTGATTTTTGACACTAGAGAAATTGTTTTTAATCACGAAATAAATATTTGGTTATGCTTCCATGTCTTCCCTTTTTGATACTTGTTTTTCATGGATATAAAAGCCCTCAAAAATGCCTAAAAATAAGCATTATTTTTATCACCCATGAAAACTTCTGGTATGGATATTCTATAAGTATTTACAAAAAAAACAAAACATAGAGGCTGGTACAACTACTAATTGTTCTATGGATGAAATTTCTTTTACATTCATCTAATTTTGGGGGAGGAAATCATCGAGACTTCGAGAGCCAAACTTCGAATTTTGCAATTTTTATTCGCAATATTCAGCGGGGGCTGTAGTTGTTCCTATCGCATAGTAATTTGGTATTTTGATCAAATGTCTCTTATCGTGAATAGTGATTTCAATTCTTGAATACAAAAGAGAAATAACTCAAAATTACGTTCTAAATCTTGTCACTTTGGAACACACAATATTAAATTTCTAAGCATATTTTAAGTTGTATTTTAAAGTAGTAAATAGGCATGTTTTATAGACTTACTTAGTAAAAATGATATAGGTAACGTTCTAATATCACATATTTAATAATAAGTATTATAAAAAATCGGCCCTGTGGTGACGGCAGAGTAGAATACAGTTGTCACCACCCCAAATCTCTCCCGTGGGTGTCGTACAAGGCGACTAAGGATAAATCAGTGATGAGGAATGGGCAGCAGCGTTACTCTTATACCTACCACCTAGCAAAGTACTGCGACCTTTGTGCCCGATAAATGGCAATAGGCTCGCCACCCACGCTGTTTCTTTTTGTAGGTACTTACATGGGACCTAGCATAATTGGCGAAGAGTGGGTGCTCGTTCACCTCTGCCTACCCCTTCGGGGATATAGGCGTGAATTATGTATGTATGTATGTAGTATAAAAAACAATAACAATGTACTTAATACAATTATTGTGAAGTACCCAATGTTCTAAAAAATATTTGTAGGTATATGCTTGTTTGTGATGTAAAATTTTCAAATAGAATTTTCCTTGCAATCTCTGCATTGCAACGTTAATATTAAACCCTTCCAGCGATTTACGTACACACCGGTGTAAAGAGATTGTTTTACGACAACTAATACTTTCGGGGATCTTTTAAAGCTAGGTGTTGTTGGTGACACCTGTAATTAATGTTATAAATATAATAGCAATAGCAATACCACGTGGGCGAAATCTGGGTATTAATACATTAATACATCCCTTTTGGGGGTAAACAGTTTACAGGGATCATCTGCCGCTTCATTTCGACAATAATTAAGAGTTTATTGCTGAATGACGTCTATCCAATATGAATGGAAGGGAAACGTACTGCGGCGATCCCAGATGATGATAATGATGATGGATGCATTTGCCAATTGCAGTTGGGCGACTTAAATGCTTTCGGTTTGTTTAAGAAAGAATTAGAAAAACTGCCAAGTTCTCATTCGATTGGCAACCTTAATTGTTGGCAATAAAGTACCTACAAAGTCAATTGACATAATTTGAGATTCTGTGCTAGCCTGATGTGCTGTGACCGTGCCACTGCTAGTCAAATGTATATTATAAAAAATGTAATAGAGCAAATGCTCAGTTTTTGCTTTAATTTAAATTGTGAAATTATTGTTTCTTTTTGTAGGTACTTATTTTTATTTTATTTTATGTAGGTAGTGTTTATATTTGTTAAATTCTAAGCTGTTATTTACTAATACTCATGTTAACACTATTTTAGGGTAGTATCTAAAACAGAACCACTAATAATATGCGATGCGATGCGTGTACACATATCCATCCGTTTGTGTTGCTAATCAGTAAAAAAATAAATTACAGACGACCAAAGGATTCAGCAACTCTCACCACGTGGACAAGGGCGGCAAAGGACACAAGACCACGCACAACCACCGCAAGGAATACGAAGAGGCCCTGGGCAAGAAGAAGAAGCACCACGACCAGGCCGACCACAAAGGCGACCACGAGGAGCACGCGCATGGTCACCGGGGGGCCAAGTTCGACGAGAAAAAGGGGCACAAGAAGGGGCACAAAACTAAAGGTAAACATTTTAAAGATTAATAATTAAAAAGGAACAGATGTCAGGAAAACTTCTAAAAGTTATTGTATTACATAGGACCTATTAATTAACTGGCCAAATGTGGTGTTTCAAACTAACCTACGTACAAAACTTTATAATTTGTTAGGCAATAAATCAGTTTGTGTAAATTTGCATTTAGATATTGGAACTTTAGTTTTATCATTAATATTATCTTGTGTATTCTATAAACTGTGACACAACATAAAATATCTTCACATAACATAAACTTAAAAGTTAGGTTTTAAGAGCCTGGAAATAAACTTGGTACTTAGTCCGATCAATTATTACCCATACAATACCAAGCGTCACTCGCGACACCACAAATGATACAGATGGAAGAAAATTTTTAATTTATCAGTTAATTGTGATATCGATGTACATACAAGATTAATTTAGAGTTTGAAAAATCACTCCTGGGTTTTAATTGAAAGTAAATTCGTTAGGTTCAACTGTAACAGTGAGGCGAGTGGCAACTGTGTGCCATAATGCCGAGTGGGACTCCAAACCCACCCATATTCCGATCCGCCCACAAAGCGTTGACACCGACACATTCAATACTAATGCTCATATTAAACATGTCAAATGAATTGTGTTGGTGATAGTACAAAAAGTAATAACCAAAACAATTTTCCACTAACGCCTACTGAGCCGTGTATTGTAATCAATGACAAAGTTATTATTGCGGTTGAAGCCATCAACTATCTAACTGATGAGCTTGCATAATAACAAATCCACTTTCTCGAACCCACAAAACCTCGAATTTTCTACTAGAATGCTCAAGTCTAATCGCGTGGTAGTTCGTATTGAAAGCGAGGGAAATTTCAATTTAGAAATGGTTATCAATAATGTTTTTTTATTTCACGACGTGACCGGCGATGGCATTAGGCGTTTAATTGTGGAAGGCCATGCAGCATCTTGAGGTAGAATCGAACTTACGTATCAGTTAGTGTCATTAATTTGCAGTTAAACTCACATGAGCATACCTATTATTTGAAATGTTCAATTACCACGCCGCAGGTTAGATTTGACCAACAGCTCAACGTACTGAAAGCCGAAAATAGCAAAGACAATTTCACATTTCTTAGCAGATACATTGTGTTTATGAAACAGTATCATCTGAAGGTCAGCCAACAACAAAATTCTTATAAACACTTTTTTGAGCTCTGAACACATTAAATTATAAAAAACAAACCCGATCGTGATCCACCAAATTGCATTAGTCGTGGTCACGAACTGTTTATAAGAAGTTGTGACCACACCAGGGGGCCTACCGCCTAACTCCATTGCTGATGATAGCCATATTGCAATGCACTGCTTACGGCTATGGAAGCCATCCTGAAGTTTTAGGCGGCACGGATTATGTGCCAAATTCATACAAAATCATTCGGTGATCATTCGTTCAAAGCTATCGCTAATAGTTTAGGTAAATTTGGTGTGAAATGACAGCATGACGTCATAAACTAGAGCTTTTTCTTTAGCAATCGAGTTAGGCGGTAGGCCCCCTGGTGCAACTTCCAAGTTAACTGAATTGTATATATTACTGGTATTGCTATTATGTCCGTAGACTTACATCAAAATGACATGGCAATTTTATTTTACATATTTTTTTAAGACTTATCCAGTGATCTGCCTTTACGTTTTATGCAATATTGCATGGCATGCCTACTAGTATACATACTACATTGTGCCGTACAATGCATTGCAATTGCGTTAAGATCACACATGTGTGTGCACTGACCTCTATTTAACAAGTACGCTGGACTGAAGGTTGTCATCCAAAAAATGATGCCATTAATATGATTATCGCCATCTTGGCGCTGATGGCACTGGTGTACGAAGGTGAACGTCCACGGAAATAATATTAGAGATGCATTTGTAATGTCAAAATAATACAAGCATTAAAAATCGAATTTAGTACCCTTGCCGTTCGATGGTAACATTTTTGTCATTTTAGTAGACGTATTCATTCCAGCTTACTTGTATAAAGCCGTGTGGTGACGGTAGAGTAGAATACAATAATGTCACCACCCCAAATCATTATCGCGGGTGTCGTACAAGGCGACGAAGGATAAATCAGTGATGAGACTGGTGAGGAATGGGCAGCAGCGGTCCCTCTTATACCACCTAGCAATGTACCGCGACTTTTGGCCCGATAAATGGCAAGAGGCTCGCCACCTATTACATGGGACCTGACATAGTTGACGAAACGTGGGTGCTAGTTCACCTTCGGGGATATAGGCGTGATTTATGTATGTATAGTGAATGCTTACTTTTACGACAATTTATGCAATATTGCATTGCATGCCTACTAGTTTGCACATACTACATTGTGCCGTGCAATATTGCGTTAAGAGCACCCGTTGTGTGCGCGCACCCCTATCACGCCACTGACCACCCGACAACTCGCGAGACAGGATACCACAACAAGTACCACAAGGACGAGTTCCACAAGGAGCACAAGTTCTACGACGACTACCACAAGAGCGGTGAGCACCACCGCTTCGGCAAGTTCCACGCGAAGCACGCGAGCAACGAGAGCGGCAAGAAGAAGGCGCACCACGTGAACGCGGGCCACGACGTCATGGAGCGGGGCAAGAAGGGATACAGGTATGGCGTACTCGTCATCATTATCATCAGCAGTCCGTTTGGTATATTGCTGATGCACAGCCTTTACGGCATACTTATCATCATCTCCTGCGCTTTTGGTGTCCACATTGCTGGTGCTGGTGAATTTAGGGAGAATGGGATATAAATCATCACGATGGCGCAGTTTGGACAGTATTAATGACTATGGATGCAGCCGGGACCAACAGCTTAACGCACTTTCCAAAGCACGGGGAAACAGTCATAAATATTTTTATCACTTATCATAAAGCGAGGGCGAGCGCCACTGTGTCATCGATCTCCTCTCAGTGACTGTCTGCTAGTTGAAATGATTAGGCCTAAATTATACGGCACATAATTAACACATCTTCATAACCGCTCATCGGATACAAAAGCGTACAATACAACAGATATTTTTATGGGGTAGGTACCAATGCAGGGTTATTGACTTATTTACTTCCAAAACGAGGTTTAATCATTTAACGTTAAGCCGAATACAAAATAAATCTTAACATAAAGTAATATAAATACGCTCAATGAAGAAATAAAAGGCATTGCTGAAAACGAATTATTAGTCACAAGCGTATGAATGACATAATTACAAAAATTGTGCAGGCTAGTAAAGAAAGTTTTCGGGGTGATTGCTGGTTGTTTGAACATCTATTAAAACAAAATTTTAAAATAATCCTTAATATTACAGCAACAAGGGACATGTGGATGCAGATCACAAAGGATACAATGGCAAAGACGGACACGAGGAACACCATGAGCACCATTCCGAGCACGGCAAGAAGGGGGGCAAAGAGGGAGCTTCCGAATGGGGCTACAAGAAAAACTAGACGTCTAGACTCCAACACATCAAGGGTCCAATTCCACATCTGGCGACACTGTTGAACCCGGTCATGTTAGAGGGCTTAGCCAAGTGGCTTATCTATTCGAACGCATATAAAACAAAAGTATGAAACTGACGTATTGTTCATACATTTGAATTCTATGCGTTCGAATAGATTGGCCACTTGGCTAATTGGCCACTTAGCCTAGGCCCCTAGTTTGGACTTAACTCTTCCCTAACCTTTGTCCTTTTTCTTTTGAAGCCAGCATATCATGTTTTCTTCTTCCATTGTACTCTATTACTTGTCATATGCTCATTCACTCCATTTTTATTAATTATTATCATTCATGTCTCATAACCTATTCCATCTGCATCAATCTGCGGTCTTCTTCTTAATTAAAACTAGTGGTAATAATCAGGAATATTTTAGTCAAGGCATAATTTATATATTGCAATTAATTTATAAATGTTACTTAATCAATCAATGTACAGACAATACAGACATACATTGAGGCTAGTATAGGGAACTGGTAAAATGAACTGTCTTAGTGTTAAATTATGTAACGCGATCAAACAATAACTATTGTATTATTGCTCTTATTGACGTATTATTACGGCACAACTAAAGACATTTTGAAATAATTTGTAATAATTCTGATGTAATGTATCAATCTATAGCTTCTATAGAGAACTCGATTTCAATTATATTCATTATAGAATTAAATCTCAGACATTGTCGCAATGTCCAATTACTTTTTTGTTATTAATACAATGTTTAGTCACGGCTCGGTTGCAAGATGGCAGTTTTTCATCACTATAATTCAGTTCACTTAGCACTATAAAAAGTGGACTTGTATTTAGCGAAACAAAGACTTCATTAATGAGCATTTTATTGTTTTTAATTAAAAAATAAAGCCGTCGTGCTGCCGTCTGAATCATTTAAACTTGGAGATTTATTTTTTAATTACTGGTAAAGTTATCATAAATAATTTTATAGTAATATCACGCATTTCTTCGATTACGATTCTAAAATTTCTTTCGAAACATTTAAATTTGTCCAATCATTGGAATATAACGAATTATATTAGCCCAGTTACCGACTTTTATCGTTAAATTACAATAACAATGTGAAATACAATCAAAAAGTCCAGCGTAACGAGCAGCGTGACCAATCGTTCAAGACCCGAATACTGATCAAAGGCTTTTTCAATCACTCTTTATGCGTTGCACTTATTTAAATTATATTTATTACTTGTTCAGCTATTGTTAGAACTAGTGGGAGTCAGAAATACAGGTTTCATTCAAATTATTTGGGGTCAGTTTGCTGGTAATAATGTTTTATGCAACCACTTTTCTGTAACAATTTAAGGTATTGGTAAGATACACTTATGTATTTAAGCAATAACTACGCAAAGCTAATACACTGCCGTTCTTATAGGAATACCTCTATCATACATTTTTTCCTGGTATAAATGAAATTATACATATCGCATCTTAAATACAAAAGAGACACAATTCAAAATTGCATACCGTACAACAGTAAGACCAATGGTCATAAATTTAGAACACTCAGTGTCTCCAAGTATTTTTGGGTTGCATTTCTTTGTATTTAATGAGCGATATATCACTTAGTTATCTCTAACCATTGTTTTCTGTATTTTTGACATCTTTCAAAGTTGTTGTAAATATTTAATACTTGATAGTTTTTAACTTAGATGTAAGTTGCAAACTTTTGTATTTTTTATAGCTATAAATTATGTTGTATATGAGAAATGTTTTTTTTCTAGGCGGATCAAAGAAATGTTGTTGCGAATATATGTATTTTTGGATTGGTCGAGTTTCATTTTATATCCATGGCAAACATTCTATAGAATTAAGCAAAAACTTATAGAAAAACGCATTCAACTTTTGCGTGTTATTGGTATTTAGAAAAAGAAAGGCGTATAAAATGGTTCCTTTTTATATTTATTGCAATATTTGCGGTTTACAAGGTTCCGGTGGGGGTACTTTAGGATCATTGTATCGAACGTAAATGGACACGGTGTGATGTGGCCTCCTTGGAAAGAACACCCTTTGACCTTTGTCGTCAACGAAATCCGTATAATCCATGGACCAGGCGCGTTTCATGCCACACTTCTCACAGATTTTGGACCTAGAACAATCCCGAGGTTTTTATCAATGATTACTGATGTTCTAAAATATCAAAGAACGCAGAATATTCTAAAAACAGAACTCTCAGATGGTTTCAACGTATCATTGTACATTCCCCGATTCTTTTTTTTATCTAAAATTCCTTATTTTGAAAGGCAATTAAACAAAAGAAATTCGGGACATGAAAATAATAATAATAATCCAGATTTCACTGTAAAAATGATACAAAAATGTGTTTTCAGAAACTAGTGCTTCTTGGAAATTCGTCAATAGTCGAGATCGTCTAATCTAGAAATGAAAGATTAGATGATCTCTACTATGCTTATAGCATTAACCTTATAGCTGAACGGCAATCTCTGAGCGCACACCTGGCTGGTAGAATGTCGTTGGTGCTGTGGTCTCCCTTCCACATTCCAACACTAGCGAAAATAAAATCCTTATCATCCTTATTATCATCATTAGCCAAAAGCCGCCCACTGTTGTGCATAGGCATCTTCCAAGTATCTCCAAACCGATCTGTCCTGCGTTGCCCGAATCCTTACCGTGGCTTACCAACGCTGCGTCTCCATTCGAGTACCTTTCCGCCCCAACAGCCGTCAGTTTTTCGAGTACCTTTCCGCCCCAACAGCCGTCAGTTAACGCAATGTGCCCTGACAATTGAATCTTTCTCTGTTCCTGCCCTGTTTCCAGTTTATCCGGGGTCGGCGCAGTATGTTACCTCTTCTATTAATAACGGTCAGACGTTATCAAGCCATCAAGCCCTTGTAATTCATTTATCATCCATCCATCACACAGGGGTGCTAGTGATTGAATGTATGTACAGAAAAGAGACGGAAAGGATCATGTCGAGAGACCGATAACGGAGAGAGCCACTGTCATTTAAATAAATCCTAGAATATAAATTTGACTTATAGTCAAAGGACTCACGTGTAATTGCTGAACGCGACCACATGCACAAGGGGATGGCGAAGCTCTTGTGCGTGCTGCAGTACAGTACGAAGCAGCAGCGTGCCAACGCCCTGTCCGGTCACCTCAGCAGCTGTCGTTAGAACTTCCACCTTATGGCACAACAGATATGGTTCGGAATAGGTCGTAATCGTTCAATCAATGCCGTGTGGTGACGGCAGAGCAGAAAAAATTGTCAGCATCCGCATGTATCCCGTGAGCGTCGTACAAGGCGGCTAAGGGTAAAAACAGCGATGGGTAATGAAATATACTGCGATTTACGTACTCGATACATCGCTTGCGACCTATTTTACATGGGTCCCATCCATGGTCTGTAATCATACCCCTTCGGGAACATAGGCGTGGTTTATCTATGTATGTATAATAGCTCAAACTAGTAACTTTAGCAAATGCCGGTCATTGGATGTGTGACCAAGATTATACTACCTAGAGGACCTGAGCATAAGGAAACCAGGTAAATCCGGTGGTATCGGCTTCATTTAGAAGCACTAACACCTACTAACAAGCATTAGACTCGGTTGTTTTCATGTAACTGTTACGATTACACCAGAGGAGCTACAGCGCAGTGGCTAATCGCGGTCGACCTGCGATTGCCTAAACTAAGCAATGTTCGCGTGTCTTTGGATGGGTGAACAAAAATATATTAACTTGAGGAGAAACTGTGCTTCGGTAGGCACGTTAAGCCGTTGGTCCCGGCTGCATTTCCAGTCGTTAATTCCCACCAATCCAATAAGATTGAGTTAGGGCTCATTCTCCCTATACTATCTATCCATAGGTCTGTGCTCCAGCAGTGGAGACATTAAAGGGCTGGTGATGATGACACCATATCTTATCCTATATACTTCCATCTATATGGTAAAAATTCATGAAAACATAGTTCTGGAAGTGGGAACATTGTTATTGGCATTGACTTTTAAGTATTGCTAAAATTGACATTTTTCCATACAAATTATGACATGTATTATCCGCTTAACTTGTAAGCAGTGCTTAAAATTTGAGAAGGCTTTCTGTATCCGGGGATGAAAAGCTTAAAGCGACAGAAACTCACATCATAAATGTAATCAACGTGGTACTTGTTGAACAAGTCGGGACTCCGGTAGCAGTGAGCGTTAAAAAGCATCCTGTTACGTTCCGGTTCCGAGGCAGTGTAGTTCCCCCAGTCTTCGAGCTCGTCAGGCACCCACGGGTGCACCTTGTTAGCAACACTGACTCCAATCAGCTTGCGTTCACCGGTACGCGCAATATGTTCAAAAGCTAGAAGGCGGTCACCTGTTAAAATACCAAATTTTCCGTTATTGAAAAGAGCACAATATCGGATCAGAAAAATAGTATTATCCGCTGGCTTACTACCTATTTATTATCTACTCTATAACTGGAATTTTGTTAATCATTAATGATTCATGGATCAGGCCAGTGATGACAGAGAAAAATAAGTGCGATTTTCGCCATCCCTTTTACAACTCGAGGGTCTCTAAGGAGACGACTATTAGTGGTGGCGAGGAGCCATACCAGCGCTTCCCAAAAGTCAGACAGACGGCTGACCATGAAAATAGCAAATAGTAACGCAGTATGCTCAGCAGCCTATCCATAGGGAAGGCTCATGCCCCAGCAGTGGGGACATTAAAGGCCTGGTGATGATGATGATGATGAACGCAGTACGACGCTATATATACATATATTTTTTATGTTTTCTGTTATAATTTACCAATCTGTCTGTGAGTTCAATAAATGTTTTTTTTTCTTTCATTCTTCTGTTTCATTGCTGTATGTTCAGTGTTACTATGAGCAAAAAATAATATGCCGTCACCAGAGTTGGAGTATTTCTCAGTGAGTATATCCAGGTATGGACTGTCCAGGGATATCCAGAGGCCTGCAGTGCTGGGCTCTCGGGGCCAGTAGTGGGAGTACAGGAACGACCGGATCATCTTTGCGTGACTTGTACTTCCACGTTCCACCGTCACGGTTCGCAAGTCAAAACACTGCAAGAAAAGTTCCATACGTGTGGTAGAGTGGGAGCCAGATAAGTCTGAGCGTGGTCAAAATTGGAACTAAAATTCCTTCTACTATTTGGTTTGTCTAGGAGTACAAAGATTTTGGTGGTTAGGGAAAGTTCGAAAAATTATGGGCTTGATGCGGGAAGTGAACCCTCGTCCGCGTCTTTGTACTAAATTTTCTAACATTTTTATAATGTTGATATTAAAATCGAGTAGTTGTCTAGGAGTGTTAAAGTGAACGAACAGCGCCACCCATCGCGCGCAACCTTATCTGGCGCGTACTCTATGGGGTTCCGAGAAGGTAAAGTACGTAGATTTTCTGTGTGTTCCCGTTTCTTGGTCAAACAAATCAAACAGACAAACAAATAAAAAGAACAAATAAATACCTACATAACTCAAGCATAAAGCAATACGTGCTGACGTCAAGCTGCTTGACTATCACGGAACCCCATTAGTTAGGATTTCGGGAATGCCAATAAACAAACACTCAATGTATTATTCGACCATTTCAGCTTTATACAAGCACAATTAGATGTTTTGCACGACATTTAATAAGAATGTTTAAAATTGAATGAAAATATATATAATTGAAATAGAATTAACTCCTTACATGAAGTTAATAAAGTAGATAATTATATCTATCACCATTTACCATAAGGAGCCGTCTATTCTAAGAAATAACTTTGCGATGGTTATTTTTGTTACTTATGTAGCTAATACGTCAGAGTTCAATGGCCAGTTTGGTAATTGGCGCTAATCCAATGCAAGCCCTTGTGAGAAATTACGTCTAACTTACGTACCTAAATAGATACTAAGCCAAGAAATAAAGCAAAGTCACCATTCATTATTATTACTATTTGATTTTTATGTGAACATTACATTACATATAAAATCCGGCGTCAAGACAATTTGTATGGCTTCATTTTCTTTCCAAAGTCACCATAATAAAATAGCACGCTACAGTACTAGCTACAGCCCACCTGAGTATCTTTCCATACGTCGAAAATTGGAACTAAAATTTACTCAAAGATTTCGTCATTTCTAAGCCACTCCTTAGCGACAACAACTCTCTAGCGACAACACCAACTGACTAGGTAAGATAATGGCACTGTGTCCACCTAAGGTGAGTTTTAGAATTATTTTAGAAAAACTATCAGCATATTGGACTATTTTCAACATTATTTGTAAAGCACTAAATTAGCTGTCTCTATCATCATCATTCACATCATTTCCCACATCTAATACTGTGTATGTTTCTGTATTAGTTGTCTATACATAGGTATAGTTATACCTTCTCACAAACGAAATTGCTCATCTTACGTTGATTTGTACACTTTTAGTGTAGAAATCCCCTGCAGCTATGCTCAGAGGATTTGTACAAGAAAAGTTGACAAATCTCCTGGGTAAAGAATCTTCTCTTCGTATTTGAGGAATAAGCCTTTTAATTAAATAACAAATAAAACTAAATTATCTAAAAATGTATTGACTTGTATGATTTAAGGATACCGAGATAATAATTTGAATTGAATCGCCTATGATCGCCTAGGTGATAATATTCGCGGGTGACCAAAGGACTCTAAACTGTCGCTGATGGTCACCTGGGTGATATCAACGAGGAGACCATAGTGGAATAGTCCGTATGAGAATGGTTAATCATGTCGATCCCAATATAAAGTTGAATCGCCCTATAAATTGTCAAATTTACTTAAAAAAATACTAATTACTCAATTTACCGGTCGTTTTTCTGGTGAATTTAAACAGATATCACAGGTTGAAGGTTTCCGATAACTCCTTAGGTGTTCTTTAAAAGACAGATGTTGCAACCCGGCTTTCAGAGCCAGAACACTTCTGGTTCTCAACATCGTGTTTTTACACCTTGATCTACGCTAGAAACATCTTTAGTAGGCTTTAGGTAAGTACTAGGTAGGTCTATTATTATGTTGAATAACGAAATTCAGAAATTGCACTAGAATTTGTTACATGACACAAAACATTTGGCAGCAAAATTATTTGACTGCCGGAATCAAAGACGGGATCTTGACAGAATAGATGATCGTAAATCCAGGAAGGTAAAAAATTATTGTAGCTTCGTAAGTAGGAACATAAATCCTAAAATAAAATTAATTTATTCGATTTTAATTTTAACATTATATAAATGTTAGAAAAATTTGTAGAAAGATTTTGGTGGTTAGAAAAAGAATTTCGAAAAATTATGGTCTTGAGGCGGGAATCGAACCCGCGTCCGCTGCTATCCGGGCAGGTGCCTGACCGCTCGGCCACCCAAGACACCAATTAACTTGCCGAAATTCTTCTAGCCTTTACACTTCACGTTATAAGCCAACGGGTACCCTCGCAATGTAGAAATAAATTTCAAACATTCCAAAGCAGATATTTTTACAAATACCGTGCGTTCGGTTAAGCTTGGGTTTGCTTTATAAACTATTCGATTTTAATTTTAACATTATATAAATGTTAGAAAAATTTGTAGAAAGATTTTGGTGGTTAGAAAAAGAATTTCGAAAAATTATGGTCTTGAGGCGGGAATCGAACCCGCGTCCGCTGCTATCCGGGCAGGTGCCTGACCGCTCGGCCACCCAAGACACCAATTAACTTGCCGAAATTCTTCTAGCCTTTACACTTCAAACTTCACGTTGTAAGAAAGATTGGTGTCTTGGGTGGCCGAGCGGTCAGGCACCTGCCCGGATAGCAGCGGACGCGGGTTCGATTCCCGCCTCAAGACCATAATTTTTCGAAATTCTTTTTCTAACCACCAAAATTTTTCTACAATTTTTTCTAACATTTATATAATGTTAAAATTAAAATCGAATAGTTTATAAAGCAAACCCAAGCTTAACCGAACGCACGGTATTTGTAAAAATATCTGCTTTGGAATGTTTGAAATTTATTTCTACATTGCGAGGGTACCCGTTGGCTTACAACGTGAAGTGTAAAGG
>OZ008345.1:13383883-13581885 GCA_963931975.1 Cataclysta lemnata | reverse complement strand
CTCAAGACCATAATTTTTCGAAATTCTTTTTCTAACCACCAAAATCTTTCTACAAATTTTTCTAACATTTATATAATGTTAAAATTAAAATCGAATAGTTTATAAAGCAAACCCAAGCTTAACCGAACGCACGGTATTTGTAAAAATATCTGCTTTGGAATGTTTGAAATTTATTTCTACATTGCGAGGGTACCCGTTGGCTTACAACGTGAAGTGTAAAGGCTAGAAGAATTTCGGCAAGTTAATTGGTGTCTTGGGTGGCCGAGCGGTCAGGCACCTGCCCGGATAGCAGCGGACGCGGGTTCGATTCCCGCCTCAAGACCATAATTTTTCGAAATTCTTTTTCTAACCACCAAAATCTTTCTATAAAATTAATTTATGAATAAGGTTAAATTATAAATACACGTTAATTTGCTTACCGCATAAATAGGTAAGCTTGCACTAAAATTAGTATTACAATATCCATAAAAAAGCAAAATAACAATTAGAAACTTTTTGCAATGTAACCTATTTCGATTCTGAAAAAAAAATCGAATTCTGAAAAATATGTCTGTCATTCACATCAGCCCACACGTGTATTATATACTCTTTGGCCCACACACCGGAGAGAAACCGTCATCATGTCATCAAATTATAATTCAATAACATTATCCTAAAAACCAATCTAAACCCCATCAAAATGATCAGTCGGATTTGTAAATAAGTTAGAACTGAATAAAAACCACTCCTAAAACTATGTCCACAGTGCTCAGCAGATTTCTTAGGCTGCTCACAGGGAGGAATGTGTTCAGGAAATCCCCAGGAGCTTCTTGCGTCAGATCATCCAGGAGGCATTTCGCTGACACAACGGCGACCACTGATTCCAGTTCCAAGAAAGATGTGGTAGGTAATTGAATGGTTGTTTATTTGGTCAAGTTTATATTCAAATCGTTTAACTCTTACTGCCGCACTCAGAGACGTCAAATAACGTTAATGAGTACTTAACGTCAAAAAATGATAATTCAAAACTAGTCTCTATTCTTGCCGGGTCTATGGTCTAGATTTGATAGAAAATTTTTGATATTAAATACTCATTAAAGTTAATTGACGTCTCTGAGTGCGGCAGTTACTAATTTATTTTTTTAAATTTATAACTTTCTGCGGAAGTATATATAAGTAATTGTAATGTTGGGCTTTCATTTTTTATTGGCCTGATAGACTTTCATTTAATTATGTTATGTGAAAATTTATTTTGGTTAATTAATATGACTATAAAGACCTGGCGGTCTTTGTCAGAGACTGGATGTCAGGCAGGCGGCCGGCTATGAAACCTAAACCGAAACCTAAACCAAAACCTATGCACTATGGATTGGAGTATTGTCATCCCAAACATATAATTTTTCTGTACATTCAATTAATTAGTTTTAAACTATTACTAAGAGGGCTTACGCACTACATCCGATCCGAATCCGTCGCAAAATTATTGGTCTAGAAAACCAGGAGAGATCGGATGTAGTGCATAAGTCACCATAGAAATAGTTCTACGGCTACAACGGACCGTGGAAATCTCGGATTCGGATCGGATGTAGTGCGTAGCTAAGAGCTTTAGTTTTATAATGAGGGTGTAAATGTTAAAACTAACTTTACTAAGGGTCTATGTATGTGCTACTTCCAGGTGCAAGGCACTGAGAAAGAAGAGCGTGTGCGCGTGAGACGTGCACGCGCCAGCGACGTGCCACGCGTGCTCCGCTTCGTGCGCGAGAACGCGCGCCTCGCGTTCCCCGTGCTCGGCGCGTCGCCCGGCCCCACCAATGTCATGCTCGATGACTATGTCGCCAGAGCGCTGGCTCAAGGTACCTATAGCATCCTCTACTAGGTGTAACAGACATCGGTGACATATCCTAACGGATGACCCCGGATGGCTGCCATAGTGTGCTTTGGCTGGATGCCCGGAGAGGATGTTTAGTGGTGTAGTGGGGGAACGCCTCTACCCCGAGTCCCACCTCTGTAGTTGCACCGTACTGCAGGGATGATGTGTAAATGCAGTTTACCTCTCCGCAAAAAAAAAGGTGTAACAGACATGTGCAGTAATATTTATAGGGATTATTCAGGCCATCAAACTGAACAACCTTCACTGCGGGACCAAAATCGAAATCTCAGAAAATAAATTCACTTCCCCATACTAAGCTGAGTACCAGCTGACATCAGTTTGTATGGGGAGGTGTTTTTTTATTCGAGATTTTGTTATTGGTCTCATAGTTAAAGTTGTTCATTTTGATGGGCTGAATAACCCCTTTTAATATTACTGCACCTTTATTTTACACCACCTATAATAAAAAGAAAAAGGGGTCAGAAAATTTTCGAAATTTTAATGTCCATCATCATCAAAGATTTTGGGGTTAGAAAAAGAATTTCGAAAAATTATGATCTTGAGGCGGGAATCGAACCCGCGTCCGCTGCTATCCGGGCAGGCGCCTGACCGCTCGGCCACCCAAAATCTTTGTACTAATTTTTCTAACATTTATATAATGTTAAAATTAAAATCGAACAGTCCATCATCATCATCAATATCACCAGCCCTTTTAATGTCTCCACTGCTAGGGCACGGGCTTTCCCTACGGATAGAATAATATAGGTAGATTGGGCCATATTTACCATAACCCACCACGCTCGTCCAGTTGGAGGGTATTAGAATACTTAATGACAACCTACAGGCCAGCGTACTAATATAATAAAGGTCAGTGAGTGGGCATCTTTCGGCTGAAATTATGAATGAAGACAGCTAACAACAGAGAATGGAAGAAAAAACATAAATATGTCGCTTACTGCAAAAGAAATGGTATAACTACCGCACTCAGAGACGTCAAATAACGTTAATGAGTACTTAACGTCAAAAAATTACAATTCAAAACTAGTCTCTTCTTGCCGGGTCTATGGTCTAGATTTGAATGAAAATTTTTGACATTAAATAATCATTAAAGTTAATTGACGTCTCTGAGTGCGGCAGTAAGGGCAAAAGGTTAATGATGGCATCAAACACCACACTGGTGAATTGGACTAGATAGATTTAATTTTCTTCTTGAGAAATACCAGGCTTGGTATTTGTAATATTTATTTATACATTTGGAAAATAATAATATAACAACGCACATCTAGTCAATTGAACGTACAAAGATTTAAGGTACTTTCCCTCCAGGGCCCATGTTTTCCTTCCACACTGTATATCTAGACTGTCATAGAAGGATTTCGAAAAGTAGAACAATGAACAGAACATTTCGAAAAGTAGAAAAATGAAAAATGACAAACAAAAATGTTACCAAAAAGTTCCCAATAAATATTAACCATTCATACATTACAGTTTTGATAACGAAGTTTCGTATCTTTTCTATACATTCATTCATCACTAGCACCTTTACGGTGTGATGGATGATATGAATCAAAAGGGAGTGGATGGCTTGATGACGTCTGACCGATATGAATGGAAGAGGAATCATACTGCGCGACTCCAGATAGACTGGGAACAAAGCAGGGAGAAGAAGAAGAATTCTGACAAGTCGAACGTTCTCCAAGGTCATTCGATGCTCGCCGAGCAGCAAGAGAGCCAGCGCGGCTGGCCCCAGCTGCGGGGCCTGGCCCTAAGCGCCTCGCTGTGCCCGTGGGACGCGGCCGTGCTCGAGCGCTGGGCCCGCTGCGTGCACTGCGCTCGGTCGCGCAGGCTCGTGAACTTCACCGCGCACTGTCTCCGCGCGCCGGCGCTGCATGACAAGTACAGGGTGCACAATATACTGCAGGTAACTAGGACGTTTGTTTCGCTAGATGACCAGCCCTCGGAAGGAAATCTCCTCCGGGATAAGAACATATTTTCCTCTCTCGCTCTAAGAGGAGCTCGCTAGCGCAGTGGCATAACGCGCTTGGACTGCGATTACGTAAACTAAGCAATCTTCGCTAAGGCCGGTCATTGGATGGGTGACCAAAAATTCGGAAGGCACGTTAAGCCATTGGTCCCGGCTGCATCTGCAGTCGTTAAAACCTACCAACCCGCACTGGGCTAGCGTGGTGGGTTATGGCCCAATCTTCCTATATTCATCCATCCATAGGGAAGGCCCGTGTCCCAGCAGTGGGGACATTAAAAGGCTGGTGATGATGATGCTTTAAGACCCTATACACAAAACTGCGATGCGACATCGATCGTAAAATGTGTTTGTGTCCTATATTAATATTTGTTATCATTAAAGGGTGACAGAACTAACAGACTAAACACTGTCAAGTGGTGGAGAGAGATTAAATTTGTCCACATCCCGTGCTAGGCCTACAGGATGCGATGAATGTAAATACTCATATCAGGCCTACTTATTTTGGAGGCAGAGGTGAATTGACGCCATGTTTCACCGTTGGTTATTTTAGTAAAAATTAAAAATATCCCCTACTGTTACCATACCGGTAACAGTAGGGGATATTGATGGATGTGAAAATGTTGCTCCACTTAGGTAGTGGAAACACCTATAATAATATGAATGTGTTTCTTATAACAATTTTCGTTGTCAGGTTGTTTTTATAGTTCCTGAAAACACTCCAAAAACATCAGAAATTGTTCACGATCTCGCGAAGAACACAATCCAAAGAGGAAAAGATGTTGGGATCCCACTGATCAGATTTGATGTCTCCAACGATTTCATGTTAGTACTTTAAAACATTCTAAGAATATAGTTGTAACTTTGTTTTTCTATTTTATTATTGTTGAAACTTAATCTCTATTCCTTTTGACATCACCAACACAACAACACAGTGATGTTATTTACAAAAAATTAGATTTAATAAAGAGCATTTTTTATTGAAGTTATATTAACAAAGCTCACTAGGATTATGTCAAAAGGAATGGAGATTTCTTCAGACAGAACGGTGTATTGCCTTGTTTTAGATCAAAAACATTAGAATCATTGCAATTAAAAAAGGAATGGCAGCTATCCTATGAGATCTTACCAAACACCACAAAAGGAAAGAATTCAGACCACAGTACTACACAAAGAAGAACAACTGCATATGAACCCAGTGACAATAAAAACCAAATCAAAGGAAGCTTTATCACCGTTTACACGGTTTTCCCGGATTCTTATAAGCCATAGAAGAATTAACTAGGACTTTATAATGTGACGGCTTAATGGCTGCTAATAAAAAATAGAAACATCCAGTCTTTATTTCGTTCTACTGAAGCAAAAATATATTTTAAAATTCGTGTACCAACTTAGAAAAGGCGTCTTAGATATAATTAAATGGGTTTATACTCATATGAGAGTCCCGGCGCCTTTCATGCCGGGGAGTCCCACATAACCCCGCGTTCTGAGCCCTGGGATCGCGGGGCTTGCTTAAATAAATGCATTCAACCCCAGGACAAAACAAAAGTATAATTACATAAAACACTGATGAATCGTCAAAAACAATAGGTTAAACATAGTAAATGTATGTGTCACCAGCTTTAAATCATTAACGAGATAAACGACGCCATACGCAATTTAAGGTACCCACGCTTGTTCTAGCTAGACGGTAAAAAAACTGCACGTTTTGATCCTCCCTTTACTTACATAACATTTTGAGTTAATGATAAAAGATTTAATAAACTCTTATTACCACGATTATTTAATAAATTTACTTACAATTTTCAATGATATGAAAGGGTTTTATTCTTTTTATAATTGTCCTTTATTATTCTTTTTTTACCTTTACTTTATTAAATTATTTCTGATTTTAGGATACATGATATTCAGATTTTCAGATACAGCTCACACTTTACCGTGGACCTTGTACCAACTTACTTTCGTCGTTCATTTGCGGTATTTCTAATTTGTTTCAATTTCATGCCATGTTGGACACCGTTCATTTGCATCATCCCACAGTTGTCATTTGGCTCAAAGTCGCGCCCTCCAAACAGCTTTCTATTAAAAATGTATTTGCTTTCTGCTTTATCGTTTGACACTAATTGATCTTGGATTTCGTAATTAATTCAGTGGTTATTGTTTATTCGGCGCCACCACTCAGTATCGTGTTGCAGAGACAATTAGTGGTGAGTTTGTTGATTTTTTTGTTAATTAATCTTCTTTTTTTAAAAAAATGTCAATAATATTGAAAATGAAGATTCCGTTTGCAGCCAGTTATCGGCAACATATTATCTGGTGACCATTTGTCTAGACGACCTTTATAATTTAGTTGTAAACCATGTACCTAATAATGGCAATGGCAATATAAAGATTGTAAAGAATAAAATAGTGAATAGAAATATCAATATCATCTTATACAAACTTGAAACTGAATTTATTTTCTTTAAAAACTTATTTGTGGAGAAGATATTGAGCCCCTTTCAAAGTTTTAGGCCTACAGAATTGATTTCTGCGATCGAGCCGAATAAAAAACACAACAAACGCAGGAGTTTCCAGGGGTCAGTTGAGTGTCAACCATTGTGAAACATTGCACTGGCTGCAATATCACGTTATATAAAATACAACAAGCAATGATTTACTTTGTAGAGTTGTCACAGAACGCTCGGTGTTAACGGTTTTTGCTAAATAGAGGTAAGTGGAAAACTTGTATTGATCCACGATGGGGCAATGTTGTTACTGCCTAAGTATCTCTCTACCCCTTGGAGGGTAAACGTGCGTGGTTTATATTGAATACGTATGTAAAATATAATAAAATACTAGAGATATAGTGCTACTACCAAGACATTTCAGCTAATTGATATGAGATTCGTACGAGTGGCATTGCTTTTTTCCTAACATTAACACTAATCAGCTCATTTCATCATTACCGGCCCTTTAACGCCCCCTCTGCTGGGGCACACCCTTCCCTACGGATGGAAAAATATAGGGAGAATGGACCATTGCCCACCACGTTGGCTACTGCTTATAAAGTTAAGTGGACAATATGCCAGAATTTTCTGCCAAAACGTAAATTTTGACAATACTTAAATGTTAAGCAGGACACAATCTTTGAGTAGCGTTTCTATAATCGGGGGTCACTCTATCAAACCTAATAATAATTGGAAGGAATTTTCAGCTTTCAACATGGCACTGAGATTAGTGCTCCTCTCTTTTGCATCGCTGCAGATGGTAGCAGCGTCGCCAGCGATTACGCTTCAAGACCTGGAAGTGTCTGATGACACTATGTCTGTGGGTTCGTATGTCCGCGAAGTGAGAGCAGCTGCTGTAAGTAAAAACGTGTGATTTTTTTATTTTTTTTCTTCTCTTCTTCCTCTTTTTTAGGGTTTTGTAAGTATCCAAAGGGTCCCTATTACTAAGCCTCCGCTGTCCGTAATCGCTGTTCGTACCCTTTCGTCCATCCGTCACTTGACTGTATGTATCTCATGAACCATGATACTTAGGCAGTTAAAATTTTTCACAGATGATGTATTTCTGATGCCGCTATAACAACAAATAGTAATGACAGAATAAAATTAATATTTAAGGAGTTTTCCAAACAACAAACGTGGTGTTTTTTTGCTTGTTTTATAGATAATGGTACAGAACCCTTCGTACGTGACTCTGACTCGCACTTTGTCATCGCTAGGTAACAAAATGCGCTAGGTTTGATAAACTTTTATCAAATCAGTATAACTCTGTAACTGACATATTAAACGAATTTAAAATACTTGCCAATTACACTAAAATGATACATTGAAGTAGGTATGTAACTACAAAACTTTTATAATTTACATGGCTTTTAATGGGGCACAGGCCTTCCCTATGGATGGAAGAATATAGCCAGAATGGGCCATAACCCACCACGCTGGCCCAGTGCGGATTGGGCGTTTTATAAAATAAGCTCGTGTACAATGATATAAAATAGAAACGCTCACCACAATAGATGCAATGTCGCAACTCTGACGTTACAGCCGGAGGACTACCACAAATCGTACGAGAACGAAGGCGACGGCGAGATCGGCTACTCCAGGAAGAAGTCGGGGGGTGGCAAGAAGGGGTACCAGCACTTCGACACGTACCACAAGAAGGCCGGTGACAACTACGAGTTTGAGAAGCAGGACTCGTACGGCCATGACGACGAGGGGCAGGACGCGGCCCACAGCCACCGGCACGAGCAAAAAGGTGAACCGGACCGTTCGGCAAAGATAGTTAGGCGCCCGCTGAAGTTCATCAGGCGGTTGTTTCGGTGGATTTTCTGAGGTTTTTAATTAAACAATGCAAAGATGCAAAGGATTACTTATAACGCAGTAAACATTTTTTTTTTCTTTAATTGTTCTGATTTTTTACAAAGGATAGGTGAAACCCGAAATATACATATTTGTTTGCCTTGGACTGTTTTAGTTTTCATATGAACATGACATTTTAAATCTGCTTTAGGCGTAAATAGTTTATCAGACGATTGTTTCTGTGGATTTTCTGTTGTTTAAAAGCAAAGGATGCAAAGAATTATGCCGAAATAAACATATTTTTTGTCGCCTTGAGCTGTTTTGGTTTTCATTTGAAAATGACAATACAAATCTACTATAGGTAATATTATCAAATCTACTATAGGCATAGGCGTCTGCCTGAATTGCAGAGAACGCGGGTTCGACTAAGTCACAAATAATTTTGACGTCAATTTCAGAAAAATTGCGCAAGACGCCGGTTCGATTCCTGCATCAAGATTAATATGATTTTTATAGTTTTTCTGACCTATTTTTCTAGCTTTTTCTGACCCATTTTTCTAGGTTTTTCTGACCTAATTTTCTAGCTTTTCTGACCTATTTTTCACTTGGCCTATTTTATTTGCGGCACCAAGCATCTTTTTTGAACCAGATATTTTGTGCACTTATTGTTACGTATGCTATAAGGTTGAACAATGCCTCTTTGCAGCCAAACTGAAGAAAAGGTCGCACGAAGCCGAGGAAGAAGCAGACGAGAAAAACGAAGGCGAAATACAACATGAAGAACTGAAGTATGTATTGTTGGGTTCTAAATACAAAACAGCATACATAAATCACGCCTATATCCCCGAAGGGGTGAATTAACACCCACGTTTCGCAACTTAGGTTAGTTAGGTCCCATGCTACAGGTGGCGAGCCTATTGCCATTTATCGGGCACGGAATTCGCAGTATATTGCTGGTATAAGAGCAGTATAAGAGTAACGCTGCTGCCCATTACTCATTGCTGTCTTAACTCTTAGCCTTATACGACACCCGCGGGAGAGATGGGGGTAGTGACTACTCACAGATATATCAATGATATTTCTGTGTGACTACTATTGTTGACTTTTACGACTCCCCTGTAGGCCTAGCAAGGGACGTGACAAAATCTCTCTCCACCACTTGGTTTAATCTCGGTTTAATATCAAACTTTTTCATTCCCCTAGAACATTGGCAAATTGCACCCTTTTCGCTCCCAGTCCAACGTGGAAGAGACCCACTACTTTGTCTCCTTGCTCTGTTCCCAGACTATCTGGGGTCGGCTCAGTAGGTATGTTTCCTCTTCCATTGATATTGGTCGGACGTCGTCAAACCATCCACTCCCTTTTGATTCATATCATCCATCTCATCGTAAAGGTGCTAGTGACGAATGAATGTTTAAAAAAGAGACGGAATGAACCATGTCGAAAGAGAGACAGTCTTAAAATATAGTGATTTAAGAAATTAATCTACATTTACCCCCAGGGAAGGCGCTCCCGACGGAAATGGAGGAGTAGAGGCTCATGGACATAATCCTGATGACTACGTGTTACCAGAAAAATATACTTATGGAGAAGGAGACGAATACAATTTTTAAAAGTGCGCCATCTCGCGGCTGAACCCAGCAGACTGATAGATTATATAATTAAATTAGGCTTAGAAACTTTTTTGTTTTTTAATAATAAAAATTGTTAAAATCTGACATTTTTTTATGTATATCTACCTACTTAACTACCGCACTAACGTCTCTATTCTCCAGGAGCTCAAGGTCGGGTAAAGACTTTCGGCAATGGTTCTCTCTCGAATCTTGCGATACTTTGGCCACGTTATGCGAAAGAACACCGACGCTATGGAGAGACTCGTTGTCCAGGGTAGAGTAAATGGCTCAAGGTCCAGGGGGCACTGCCCCTTGCGACGGACTGCTCAAATAAAAGACCTCACAGAGTCACCCATGAATATGTCTGTGCGAATCGCGTCCGATAGAGAGATATGGCGGGAGACAGTGAAGACCGTGCTGCGACCCTGATGACCACGACTACTCTACCAAGAGTAAACGATTAAGAAGACCTACTTAACCTTAAAAATTATAATATTAATATCAAAGTCATTCCTACATTAGCAGGAGCGAGTTTTTATTAAAAACTTTTAAACGCAGTGTGGTAACGGTATAGGACAATTTTACATCGGTCAAGTCTCATATTGTCACGGCTATTTATCCTGAAGAGATGCACATCTCTGGCTACCCCTTCCGGGATAGATTAATTAGTTAGGTACCTTTGCCTACTAACCACTTTTTAATTATGTTAGGTCCTATGTAACAACAGGCGAGCCTATTATCTAAATAATTTATTTAATTGTCATAAATAATATTATCGTCTTTTTGTCAACTTTACGTGTACTTACTTGTACGGTCTACCTTGAGGTCTCCTCAAAGATTCTAAAAGCGCTTTCCATGTTATTTCTGAGGTTATTTAAGGTTTTATTGGCTGCCTTTATTCATAAAATCATGAAAATTATTATTTTAGCTATTAAAACTTTAAATAAACTCGGAAATAAATGAAGATATGTACCTACCAATATCGGGGCGACGCCCCGCGGGCGTCGAGAGCACTGTTTACGTCGGTCTTTTGGCTAGGTAGTGTTTAACAAATTATTATCCAACTGTACACCCCGCACGTCTAAATTTCTATGCTGGCCTGGGATATGCATCTGCATTGAGTGTTCTTTTTTTCAACTTTTAGTAAATAAAACGAAATTTATAGGAATTTTAGTAAAAAATTCTAAAAACTTATTATAAAAATAAAACTGGAACACTCAATCCAGACGTTTCAACATATGGGCATAGTCGATATCTAAGAAAGTACTAACTTTATGACAACAGTTTTTATTTTAGAATTTAGTAAAGAATTTTTAAAGTATTTTATGAAATGACCACCTTGCTAGGATGTGAGGTTACAGATTTATGGCGGTTTAACTGGAACACTCAATTCAGTACATGTCTGAACTGAGTGATCTCAAAAATATGGGTTTAATGGAAGAAATATATTAAATTAACACTTTTATCGTGTAGTTTGACTCTATTACGAATTTGTAAAATTGAAATAATGGCTCAAAAAAATATTTTGTGCACCTATTGTTAAAGCTTATTATTAAAAAATAAACATAAATACAATTTTTGTGAAACGTCTAGATTGAGTGTTCCTTATAAGCGGCTTTACTGAAGAAACTAAACCTCGTAGACTGATGCAATTTAGATTAATGGTTTTTAGAAATTTATTACTAAAATTTATTAATATCTTACGTTTTTCTAAATGTTATACTTTAAGAGAAAAACCATTTTTAATGTTTTCATACAAGAAATTATTGTAGGGTTGACCATAATAGATTTAGACAGTTGGTATACTCTGTATACTAACTCTAGATACTTACTTACATACATACATAAATCACCCCGAAGGGATAGGCAGAGGTGAATTAAGCACTCACTAATCGCCAATTAAGTTAGATCCCATGCAATATGTGCCATTTATCCGGCACATAAACTCGCAGTATATTACTAGGTGGTATAAGAGAAATGCTGCTGGCCATTACTCATCGCTGTTTTTACCACACCCACGGGAGAGATGGGGGTGGTGATATTTGTATTCTGCTCTGCTGTCCCCATACGGCACACACTCATTACATAATCTTTGATCGTGTAATCTATGCTGGCCTGGGAGCGAACAAATAACGTAGAATAGGACAGCCCCGACTCATCCCATAGGTGTCGTAAAAGTCGACTAGGCGAGATTGCCCGGTGTAGACCAATAAGCACCTTGGGGCACCGAAAGATGGAGGTCAAACCACCAACAACAGCATACCCAAAGAGGGTTAGTGACAAGCAGGCGGCCGGCTGTAAAACCTAAGCCAAAACTTTGAGCAGTATGAATCTCTTTTCTATTCATTTATTCATCACTAGCACCTTTACGGTGTGATGGATGATAGGTATGAACCAAAAGGGAGAGTGGATGGCTTGATGCCTTCTGACCGATATGAATGGAAGAGGAAACATACTGCGCCGACCCCAGATAGACTGGGAACAGGGCAGGGAGAAGACCCCCACACGTCTAAATTTGTACTGGCAGTGCTGCATCAAGCGGTAGGCCGTTGCGGATAATCGCGACAGGCTATTTGTCCGCGACAGAGCAAGCTAGGCGCGGGTGCCCGCGACGTGTGCACTCGGCTGGTGTCACGGCCAAAGCAGTATTTACGGAATGCCGCTAATCCGCTGGAATAATTTTATGATGTGGAATTGCAAAGAAGATTTTAATTTACTGGAGTTGTTCCTCACTGGAGGGTGAGGCCGTAACTCTTAGAATATCCCTAACTGAACATACTGAATTCAAGTTTGTGTGTTTTTAAGATTTTCTAGAGGTGGCCACGACTAAGCTCGAGTGGAGGAAATCTCGAGGAATCGACTGTGCATATGGGTGTAGTCTCTTCATTTGATTCCAAACACTTCCTAAATGCATTTAACCGTATGACACGCATTACAGTACAGTCGATAGCACGTCAGGCTACCCAAAACTATAATTTCTGTAATCGATTGTAAACTTTCACTTTAGAAAAGAACGAACAAAGTTATTTGAGAAAATTTGACATTTAGTAATAGCTTGACGTGCTGTTATATAACTGTATATTTCAAGAAAAAGCAAACATTAGACATGGCTGTATGAGCTAGATTCTTTTGCCTTCTCTGAATATTAAAACACAAAAATGAAGAGGTGAAGTGACAGTTGACAGAGTGACAGACAATATATTTTGTTCATTGAAGTCTGTGTTGCCTACTGACAGTTGTTTTGCTTGTGCTGGCTGTAAGAAAATCATTGTTCGTTTGAAAAAATAAGAATTCATTTATTCTTTGCTTAAGGTTGTGATGTGAATAATAGGCACTATCGCTGCCGAAATAATGGCTCCTAAATTGATTGATTTCCTCGCAATAACACTAAATCTTGCATACTGCGCTTATTCCGGTAAGTAGCCGACAATTATTTAATTGAATCAATCTATTCGGGATGTGTTACTTCAAGAACTTTTATTCTATTTAACAGAGCACATCCTGTCCTGCAATGTGACCTCTTTAGAACCTTGTCCTGGGACGAACCAGAAATGTAACGAAGTAACAGGTCAGTGCTCTTGCAAGGATGGTTTTACCATGGTCGACCAGGACTGCGTAACTCCTGGACCTGACCTGCCTTCCAGTCACACAACCACAGCTGTAATTGTGTCAATTTTTACAATTGCTCTACTCGCCTGTGGTATTGTCTTATTGTTCAGAAAGTATGATTTAGGCAATTACCTTAGGCAACGAATTAACTTCAGGAGAGGAAATAATGTCACATACGAAGATGTCATGATTGGTCAAGATGACCCTCCACTGAGTCCGTGAAAATGCCTTAGATATTCAATTACTTTAGTTGTTTAACTGTTATCTGGATATATTGAATCATTATTATGTAATTTAATAAAGTTGTTAGATGAAGTTTTCCGTAAGTATTGCAGTTTGTTTTATTCACACTGTCTAGTTAAGAGTTGATTGTTTATTTGCGATATCTACACATTAATATTTAAGAATACCAGTCATTACAATAAACATGTATATCAATTTTATATACTACATACAGTGATTCTTTGTTTAAATATCAGCTTGACATTCTCTATTCATTCATACTGCTTCGTCATTAGTTTTATCAATAGCACTTTATCGAGTCTCATAACACATCAACACTACATTTTACATCTATAATGAAGTACAGTATTCCTATTTTATATCTTATAATTATGCACACAAATTATGCAACAAATTCCAATTAGTGCCAATTAGTGGGGTAGTTGGTTTATTATTTCTATTACATATTTTTACTTATGCCTGTTATTTATTTATATAAAATAATTAACACTGCTAGGCTTAATGATTTAGTTAATAGACCTTTCATTGTTTTTATTTTTAATATTAAAAATCTGTTTTTTTTTTAATATTAAAAGATGTGAACAATTATTCAGTTATTTCAGACACTACTTCTACTACTTTTAATTATTTTTTACATTCAGTGAATGGTTGAATCAAGTAGACAATGACATACATATTACTTTAATAAAACAATTTGACTGCCGGTTTGGTCAAATGGTCAGATCTCTGGCTGTCTGCCAAGAGGTCCCAGGTTTGAATCCTGGTAAGGGCAAATTTCGGTTAAATGTTTATACTAATTACTTTGGGCTATAGCTAGATGATTGATGTTAATATAAAAATAATAATATGAAATTTCATCCTAAATATTCGAAAATTGTCGTAATATTTGTCACACAATGAATAGAATTTGTCAATAGTTTGTAGCATCAATATTAGTTAATTTATTGTATATAATGTTGTAATATTGTTATAAAACTACAAGTATCAGGACCTGTGCGCACACTTTTTATGTTACTAAACTGTGTTATCCTTTCAATTACTTCCACTTGTAATAATGGCCTTGTATGTATTATATAAAAATATACTAATATTATTTGTGTGTAATATTACTTATAAAAAAATATTTTTTAATCTCTAAATGTGCCTGACAGATAAAAAGTACCTTTAACATAAAATATTCTATCCATGACAAGTAGTAAAAATTATCATTTAATTCTTATTTCACAACATAGTATATACAAACATCAAACAACTATATACAAACAACAACAAATATTAGAGAAAATTCTGACTAATCTGAATCATGATATAATGTTAAAAAAAATTATTTGAAGTTGAAATTATTTAATTTCAACATCTAAATTTCAATTTTATTATCTATCCTGTTGTAAAGTAAATGTAAGTAATCATATATTTTTTATATAAAATAACAACTACTTTTTTAAAGTAGTGAAATACCATTGGAAAATAATGACTAATAAAAATTTTAAAGTATCTTCAGTGTATTTTACAATTACAACAATATACTAACAATTTTACAATGATGCTCAAGGTTGCCAAAGACTGAATGGGTTTTTCCAGTATTAAGTGTATTAATTTAAAATGTATCTTAATTTGCACAATCTCTGTATATTAGCAGTGCTTAGAATATATTGTATCAAAATTAACTTGTTGGGTTGATTTTGTGTTAATTGACCTATAGGATAAATCTGAAGATCGCAAATACAACATATTATCTACCCTATGTTCAGGCAAATATTCTGTGAAACTAGTGATAATTAATATTGCAAAATGTATTTCATTGATCTCTTTACATTGTTTTGTTCATTGTTCAATTATAATAGACTTATGCAAGTTACAAAACCATCCATACCATCTTCTGTTGACTATAAGGCACTACTTTTTATAATTTTAAGTTTAGTCATGTATTACCACAGTTCTTGGTGTGTGGTACACACCAGTTGTTAATTATTGAAACTATCCACATGACCACGTTTCGCTATAATTATGAAATGATGTATATTTTTTGACACAATAAATAATTTAATTATATTTAATTTCATAATTAATTGGCTTCATTGTGTCTCAGTTCATATCCATTTGTATAGCTTTTTCAAAATTTTTCTCTAAATCGCAACTCATATCATTCATTGCTGTTATTGTTTATCTCCTGGCTGTTTTATCTTTAAGGTTTTTCATAGACGTTTATTTATATAATGGTAAGGTAATATTTTTTTCTACACAGTTTAATGTACACAGCAAAGTCATCATAATTAATGTGAACTATTATTAATAAAGTACCTATGTACTGCACACTTGTTAAATAAATGTATATCTTATGAAATTGTAAAGTGGATAAGGTATATTTTCAAATAAATACTCTGTGATACATTATTATCTGTTTATTATTTTAAGATATAAATTCTGCGAGGTAGGGCGTGACGTGGAAGTATGTAGCGTATTTAGCACAGTATGCAATGACAATGATGATTACTGTTGTTGTCATTGGGCACTTGTACAAAACTGCAACAAAAGAAAAATACTAAATATTAACTTAATAATAATAGGAATCTACAAAAAATAAAACTGTTTTCTGATTATTAATCCTAAACCCCCATGTGGAACTTTTGTTACAAACAAGATGACTAATAAAGAACATGACTTGTAACAAAGAGTCTACAGATCAGTGTTCGATGTTTTCTTTGTCGTAGTAGCTATACTACATACATACATAAATCACGCCTATATCCCCGAAGGGGCAGGCAGAGGCGAACCAACACCCACTTTTCGCCAATTATGTTCGGTCCCATGTAACAGGTGGCGAGCCTATTGCCATTATAAATCATTATATCAGTGATTCGTTGTTAGTGTCATTATCTCTATTTTCGATTAATACAAAATTGGTTTTGTCCTGAGGACAATATTTAAATAAACATGAACCCATTGCGGAATACAGCTATTCCTAGGGTAAGAACGAAATTATTTTAGTTCCTAGGTAACAGGATGGCAGCACGGGCGGCGATGAGTAATGTGCAGCATCGTTTCTACTATCAGTACTATTATTTTGGAATTTACTGCGATTTACGTGTCCGCTAGTGGCTATAGGACCTGTCCTAGTTAGCGAAACATGGGTGTTAATTCACCCCTGCCTACCCTTTCGGGGATAAATAGGCAAGCTTTTTTTCTCGGTGTAGAATGCAGTTTACGCACCATACCAGCCGCTAGCTAGGTTACTGGCGTGTGTGGGAATAGGTACCTACTAACAGCAGGTTAAAAGTAAGCTTACTAAAGTTTATTACTAAACTTTAGTTCGTTTTTGATATATTACGACAAATAACAGAAGTTGCTAAGCAACTAAGCTGTAGTACGTCTATCAGTTGATAGAATATTAAGCCCCGTCGTAAAACACTCCGGTGTCTGTCTCTCCAGCCTTTGAGGAGGGGAGAGTCTGGGGGTCCGCCACAACGCAAGAGTCATGATGACTAATTTTGAAAAACTACACCACATTGTTTTTCCGCATCTAAGTACGTACTTTACTTAAAATAAAGGTTTTTTTTTCACCCCTTTCCCCCTAGCGACATGTAACCCCCTGTGACCCCCCTGGCGCAATGTGACCCCCTGGCGTTGTGCATTGGTGCCTTTACCTGCGTGCACGGCAGCGAGCATGGTGGCGGCATACGCGGCCACGAGCAGGCAGTGTGCGGCGCGGGTGCCCGCCGCCTCTGCGCCCCACACCAGCGTCGGCAGCGCCAGGGCTCCGCCCACGTCGCCCAGCGAGAAGCCCCTCAGGGCTGCCCTTGCCGACACTGCGCAGAAACAATGGTCTACTACGACTTCCTGTCATAAGTGGCAGTAAAGCAGGGGATTCGGTACACGGACATGCCCGCCGGACCTTGCTTCTATTAGGTTTGTGTGACGTTTGCCTATAATTTATAGTGTTGAAGTAATTAATTAATAGTCTACACTATAAATTAACTTAGAAATTCATTTATAGTGTAGGACCGTCACAGTCAGTCTGGCCTTTAGAAACGAAGTCCGCGCGGGCATGTCCGTGTAGTGAATTCCCCGCTAAGGCTTCTACCAGGTAGTCTCTTATCATATTTTTATAATTTTAGGGGCCTGTTTCACAATCGACAAGTAAGTTCTAAGTAGCTTACTTCGCAGTTCAATTGACATATATTTCATATTACAACTGTGAAATGATGACTTAGAACTTACTTGCCGATTGTGAAACAGGCCTTAATTGTACTTTTAAACTGGTACCTATAGAACTTAAAAACTAAATAATTTTTGGAAGTAACATCATTCTAGACGCCAGACTTGGGCTATTTCGGATCAAATTTTTAATTAGCTTCTGAAAACGCAAAACATATTATACATATAAATGCTCAGTTCTCATAAAATAATATACTTTTGGGCTACATTAGACATGCCATAATTAAACTATTGTAGAAATAGGTATGCATATTCGTTGCCAAACACCTGAAGTTATCTTAAATTATAAACTTACATTTTTTGAGGAGCTTAATGACGCAGTGCCTTTGCGCGCTCGACATGCGATTGCGTAAAATAAACAATGTTCGCTAAGTCATTCGATGGGTGGTCAAAAATATATTATTTTTATTGCCTATGTGTTCCAAAAGGCACGTTAACCCGTTGGTCCCGGCTGCATCTGCAGGCTGCACCCACCGATATGCACTGGGGAGGGTTTTGGCCCATTTTCGCTCTATTCTTCCATTCATTGGGAAGGCCTGCGCCCTAGCAGTGGGGACATAAAAGGGCTTCTGATGATGATTACATGTTTTATATTATTATTATTAAAGTGATACAAGTTAAAAATACCTTCATTCAACTTATGGAAGACTTGTGCAACTTGCATCAAGCCATTCACAGTCAATATGAAGGCCACAATCCCTGCAATAAACAAAAAACAGATTGCAAAAATTGCGATTCCGTATTTGGTAACATATTGGAACATCAATTGATAGTAGATCTGAGGCTCTCTTTTTAAACGCCTGAGGTAAGATCATAGTTGTAAATAAAATTATCTTTAATAAATACCTGCAAATGTGGCTAAAAATTGTATGTAAAAATCTTTCTCCCAAATAAATAGATCAGTCTCATCTGCCTTCTCTATTTGAGTCCATGCCCAGCAGTTATTTTTCCAGGATTCTGGCAATAAATTGTCCATGGTTATGTTTCTGAAATTGTGAAGTACACATAATTACTTTTCATATAATTATGACAATAGTGTGAAATTAGTTTACGGTAAACAAATTAGAGAATCCTAGACTAAATTTAATTTGTTTTTCTACCTACTTAATTTCTCTGTTTATGTATGTCAGTAATAATTATAGCTATTCCATCTATTCAAGAGAGAAAGGATAGCCTGGATTATGTTAACTGGGAAAAGGGCTAGTAGATGATGGTATACTGGCACACAGTAATCAAGTTCACACTGGCCGTCTAATGAAGGCCGAGAAAATTCAATTGTCACTACCCCCAAAACTAAAGAGAGCAATGACTAATAGGCAGCAGCAGTCCTCTTATACCACCTAGCAATATACTGTGATGTAGATGCCCAAAAGATGGCAATAGGCTCGCCCCTCTTGTATGGGACCTAACATAACTTGCAAAATGTGGGTGCTGGATGTTAATTTACCTCTGCCTACCCCTCCGGGGATAAATAGGTATGATGTATGTAGGTAAGTTTACATTAAAAGGTATACTTATTACTTACAAATTTGTCATGTTGACTGTAGTGTTATTTGGAATTCCACACATTGAATTTATTGCAATATTGAATAAACTATCTCTTCTCCACACTCCATATGTTTCCAGCATTATTAAGATGATGAGCAGCTTCCAGTATGACTGGAACATTAGTAATAATACAAATGTATACAATGTGAAAGAAATTTATTAAAATTGAATATTTATGTACATATAACAAAATTTTTAACATTTTGTAAATCAATTTTGTACACATTTTCAAGATATATTTGATAGGTTAATGTGACCTTTGATAGATAAACAATATACCTGTGTTAATAACAAATAAACCATGTAATTATTTCTTAATAGCTTTGATGTTCCCAAATTAATATTCAAGTTGTAATAAATTATTAGTACTAATACTTACTTTGAATTCTGTGTTATATAAAATATGTTTCTGAGCTTCTCTTGACATTAATACAAGGTCTATTGCAACAATAACAGGATCATATTCTATGTATTTATCAACAATTCCCTTGCATTTTGGCTGAAAATAATAGATCATACTAAGCTAAATTTATGGGTATGGAAGGCTCCATTTACTTCATTATCTCTAGGCGGAGTTATCAAACTACTTAAATAAATAAAGACTCAATTTAAACTTACAACACCAATGTCTCGCTACCTGTTCTCAGGCTATCTAGGGCTGGTGCAGTAGGTTTCTTATTCCATTCACATCAGTCAGAAGTTTTGTCAAGTGATTCACTGCTATTGCAATGGGAACTGGTCATGAATTTATATAAAAGAAAATGTTCAAAAACTGAAGATCACGAGACACCGACCCTCTCTGCGTATCTCTTAGTGGTTTGCTCTTAATCATTCGGATGCTCCAAAGTTTTCTTTGGTGATAGCCCTTTGTCGATTTTAACGACACCCCTGAGGGTCAGAGCTAGCAGTTTCTTAGTATTTTTTTGCTCCCAGACCAGTATGGAAGATAAAACATACTGCACCAACTACAAACAAATCAGATCTTGGCCAGAGGATAGTAATGTAAGTAAATTGCCATAAATAATAATCTCAAATTGTTAATAATATCATAATTTGATAGTTGTACTAACACATTTTGTCAATTTTAAAACTGAAGGACCGTAGGTTTTATATAAAGCATCTACCGGTTGGCTACAGTTTACACATTTGTATTGCTGTTTCATTGTTGTCTTATATATTTTTTTTTATTCTTCTTCTTCTTAAATGAATGGCAACTTGCTATTAGAATGACAATTTTGCCAGTTGATAGTTACTGCTATTTACATTTGATTTTCATTTCATTTCTTCTTTTTGTGTGTCTTACGTAGTATTGTATTCTCTTTGCACAATAATTTTATGTTGTTGTTGTTGTTAAGTTTTTGTGGTCTTAATTCTCCCAACTGTAGGGAAGGTAAATGGGCTCTAGCCCATACAGCCATGAGATAGTTTTCTTTTGCTTGAATTTTATTTTTAAATATGGATGTTTACACATTTTACCGCATCATCTAGGGAGTACTTGGCGCAAATCTAGAGTTCATGATAGCAACTGATGAGGTGGTGAAAACCACTTTAAAATTCTCAACACCAAAAAAACATTTTTATTTCAATGATTCCAATTCGATGATGTCGACACGGATCCATAAGTATCAAAAACGAAAACGAATTTTTGAATTACTAAAATCTATTGTATTGAAATCAACAACAATAATAGTCGGTTGACAAATAATCGATATAATTTATCGGAATGACCTCAATGACACAGTAACTTAATACATATTTTACTTAGCCTATATTGGAAAATACTACTGAAATGACAGATCCGTCCGCGCCGAAGGAATTTTATCCGATGACGTCATCCGAATTCGGATGAATCGACGATTCGATCCGGCAAGTGTGCGAGATTCCGATAACTTCTTTGACTTCGGCGCGTTCGGCTTAGATAAGTGTGCGTTCACCAAGCCGTTGCTCCCGCCTGCATTTGCAATCTACTATATCTGAAGGGCCAGCGTGGTCATTTAATCTATGTTGTGGGCTGTATTCATGGGCTAGTTAGTTTTAGGCTCGTATTCTGAAACGACACTTGAACGTGAATCACATTTTTGACTAAGATTTACATGGACCCTTTATTCTAGAACAATATTTAAGTATCAATTCATTGATCCCTGTTTACAGTTTGTCTATAAAGTCGTGACATAAAATGAAGGCGCTTTTATGATAAAGCAGTAAATTTAACTATGACCTAAAATAATTGATATAGGTCTACCAGAATCTCATGGCAAATTGGAAAATAAAAAATTATAGAGGGGAATACTAGGGAAATTTGAATAAATGGTCTTGATACTTTTTTATTTTTTTTTATTTTTCAGACGTAGTAGTAGATAGTACTAAGATTTTGGTGGTTAGAAAAATTTCGAAAAATTATGTCTTGATGCGGGAATCCATCCCGCGTACACTGCAATTCGGGCAGGTGCCTTTACCGCTCGGCCAAACAAGATACTAATTAAATTGATGAAATTCTAACATAATCAAATAAGAATAAGTTTCATCAAAACGATATAAATAATAAAGGAAAAATATTTCACAAAAACTACTAGATGACAGCTGACGTACATATTCTTTAAAACATTGGTGTTTCCATACCCATGAAAAATTTTAGTTCCTCAAACATTCTTGTCACGACTTTATAGACAAACTGTACGTTTATTCTGAAACGCCACTTGGACAACAATCCATAGGTATTTAAATTGAGATTTAAGCTATGATCGCGCAAAACACCTCATTGCCACGCTTGAGTAGTTATTATCCTTTAGTGCTACACCTTTTCGCATTTTATGGGTAGAATAGGGATGTTCCGACTTAATATAATTTGAATCTAAATTTACGTAAGCCAAGCTTAATAGCCGTTTTGGAATAAAACTCAAATTTAAGTAGCCATTCTATATTTGAACAATAATCACTTGAATTCAAATTAAACTACACTTGAGTGCCGTTTTTGAATATGGGCCTTAATGTATTTGAATTTAAAAAGTAGAAGAAGTTGTATATTGTATTGTATTATTGTAGCTACCGAGATTTTAAAATAATAATTGTATTTCTGTAGGTAACATTATGACTGTGTCGATGATATCAATGTCAATACATAGATGTCAAAGCGTCGATGTTTTGCAGCTAACAACGATGTTTATTTATCAATGATGAATATCGACCATTAGCTTTTTTTAGTGTCACATTGACACTGTCAATTAATTTAATTGACATTGAAAAAAGCTTACAAGAACTAGATAAAATCAGTACAGAAAATAATGATTGTTTACTAAATCAAAATATTTACAAAAACTATAAAATAAATAAAACATGGTTGAATTCTCAACAAGTCTATATATTTTATGCTCAACAGCCCATTTTCCGTATAATCTTACCTCTGTATTTCATTTTTCACATGAAACAACAATTTAATAAAAAAAAAAAAATTTATTAATAAATAATAAAGTAAAAATAAAATTGAAATATCAATTGTTTAGTTTATTTAGTCGCTGCACTGCACTAGTATTTGTGACAAGTGAGAGAACACCACTCGATCGGCCAAACTACTTCGGCCATTTTGTGTTTGACCGTTTCTCTGCCCGCACTGTTCAACGTAAGTATATTAATATAGTAATTTAAATCTTGTTTCTTGAATTTGTTAATACGTACATTATTATTAGGTATTAAGAGAGAGTCGTCATTAATATTTTCTAATCTGTTCGTATGTAATGTATTGAGTAAATTTCATAACCTCATTCGCCACATGTGCTTAGATGATGAAGCCAAAAACAATTTCATTCGTGGTATCTACCATAGTGGTAACACAGTGATGGCCTTTACGCGTCTGATTCCTTTTCTTTGAATGAAAAGAAACTGCCGCGTGTAACTGGATAACCTTTTCACGCTCTTTTGTTAACCTCTTACAGAATGGCGGACGCTGCTCCTGCCGGTGGACGTGGCGGATTCCGCGGTGGCTTTGGTTCACGAGGAGGTGACAGAGGTCGTGGAGGCCCACGCGGCCGTGGTCGTGGTCGCGGTCGCGGCCGTGGTCGTGGCAAGGAAGACCAAAAAGAATGGGTCCCCGTAACCAAACTGGGGCGACTAGTTCGTGAAGGCAAAATCGACAAACTCGAGAACATCTACCTTTTCTCCTTGCCCATCAAAGAATTTGAGATCATTGATTTCTTCCTGGGACCATCACTGAACGATGAAGTATTGAAAATCATGCCAGTACAGAAACAGACTCGTGCCGGTCAGCGTACGCGTTTCAAGGCCTTCGTCGCCATTGGGGACAACAATGGTCACATCGGCCTAGGGGTTAAGTGCAGCAAAGAAGTAGCCACTGCTATCCGAGGCGCTATCATACTTGCAAAGTTGTCTGTACTCCCAGTGCGTAGAGGCTATTGGGGTAATAAGATTGGAAAACCTCACACTGTGCCATGCAAGGTTAGTAGTTCATTAATTATATATTTTCAACTTAATTTACCTTTGTTGACTTTATGATGAAAACTGATAACAATTCATTCGTGGTATCCCCTGAGGTTTGTCCAGTGAAGCTTTTTAGACGTCTGATTATCAACAATATTGTAAATTTTGTATACTAATTATGTTTTTGAAACTAATAAAAGAATTCATTTTATTCCAGGTGACTGGCAAGTGTGGCTCAGTAACTGTGAGGTTGATCCCTGCACCCCGTGGTACTGGCATTGTGTCTGCCCCAGTCCCAAAGAAGTTGCTTCAGATGGCCGGTGTGCAGGACTGCTACACTTCAGCAAGAGGGTCCACTGGAACCTTAGGCAATTTCGCTAAGGCCACCTATGCTGCCATAGCCAAGACCTATGCTTACCTGACCCCTGATTTGTGGCGCGACATCCCACTGACCAAGTCTCCTTACTCTGAATTCAAAGTCTAAGTTTTCATGAAGTGAAAATTAAACTTATAAAACAACATTTTGTTTTCTTTGTGTAGCTCTAACCTATATAGATAGATACAAAGATACCTTGCTTTTCCCCTTGTATATTGGCCGTGGGGTGACGGCAGAGTAGAATACAATTGTCACCACCCCAAATCTCTCCTATGGGTGTCTTACAAGGCGACTAAGGATAAATCAATAATGAGGAATGGGCAGCAGCGTTCCTCCTAGCATATACCAAATAGCAATGTACTGCGACTTTTGTGCCCGATAAATGGCAATAGGCTCGCCACCTATTACATGGGACCTAACATGGTTGGCGAAACGTGGGTGCTAGTTCACCTCTGCCTACCCCTTTGGGGATAGGCGTGATTTATGTATGTATATAAATAATCATTAGCTTAGGTGATGACTCACACATACATAAATCACGCCTTTATTCCTGAAGGGGTCGGCAGAGGTTATTAACACTTACTTTTGGCCCATTAAGTTGGGACTCTTGTAGTAAGGGCTAATTCTCAACAGTCGCCCAGTCGCCGTGTGGATTGCCATGAGGCGAATGGGAATAGTTTTCCCAGTTCCACCACCGGCGGTGACTGAGAAGTCATTGCCCCCCCCACTTCAGATTTGCTGTACATTACTTTGTTTCTTTTGGAGAATATAATAGGGAAATTATAATCCACACAAATAAATTAATAGTCCACGGCTGTTATTATCACTATAACAAAGGTAGCTATTCCCAGTTTCCCCCAAATGCGAACTTCGAATATTTTATGTAAATATTTTAAGGGCCTGTTTAACAATCGACGTGTAAGTTCTGAATAACTTACTTGGCAGATCATTTGACAAATTTTATATTACATCAGAACTTACTTGTTGATTGTTACTACTGACTGGCTAGGTTTGTATATGAACCGGTCCAACAAACAGCACGAGCCGAGTGAGCATTTACCTGCAGTGGCAATCCCCACGAGAATAAACAGTAGTAAGATGTGTATGTAATATGTTTCATTAGCTAAAGGAATAATAAATTTCACTTGCTTGATAAAATAAAAACTTACTACCACCAAACAACAAAATTTATACTAATGCTTTAAAAAGTCCATCATCCCAGGCTTAGCCACTTTGCCATCGAGCTCCTCTCTATAGTCCAATAAATCTAAAATAAAAGGCGTTATACATTTAAAAATAATTGTATTATTAATTTATACATTTAAGTTCAATATTATTAAGGTAAAGATAGCACTAGAGATAGTATCACATTTTCGTAAATTCTTTGACTTCTTTTTCAAATAAGTCTATAGTGTGATCGCATACTTTTTGAAGATCTTTTAGTCCTCTTTTTAGTATTTCCAAAGCTGGTGTTTCCCTAGATTGGATTCTAAAGTGCATTTTTGATTCTGCTGGATGTGGTACTGTGTAGCCGCAAAAGTCAACATCATCACTGAAATGCAATAGATTTAATATTGATATGAATAAATTTGTGGCTTTTAAAGAATTATACATAACTTATTATTTTAGTATTTTAAATACTCAGAACAATTTGTCAGCTCTATAGATAGTTAGACTGCTTAGTTAGTTATTCTTTTTAATATTTGTGTCACATATTTTGGATATAAAATAGGCATTAACATCTAGTCCGGCAAGCATGCTAATTGAAACACGATAATAAAATGATATAGCCTGCAGACATAACCACCTTTAACTGTCATAAATATATGGTGCTGTCAGTTCAACATGATAAATGGCTATATCATATTGTGTATCAGTGGTCATGCTAGCCAGGCATGTAACATAAATTTTAAGCTTTTGCTTTATGGCCAGAATCTTAAAATCCTGACATTATTTTTATTATTTATTTAGTATTATTTTAGTCCAAGTACCTGAAATATCTGCAATTGATTACATACATACATACATAAATCACGCCTATACCCCCGAAGGGGTAGGCAGAGGTGAACCAGCACCCGCGTTTCGCCAATATGTCAAGTCCCATGTAATAGGTGGCGAACCTATTGCCATTTATCGGGCACAAAAGTCGCAGTAAATTGCTAGGTTGTACGAGTATAAGAGGAACGCTGCTGCCCATTCCTCAGCACTGATTTATCCTTAGTTGCCTTGTACGACACTCACGGGAGAGATTTAGGATGGAGACAATTGTATTCTACTTTGCCGTCACCATACGGCGTTGCAATTGATTGCTAATTGATTAACAACCTTAACTTGTTTTAGCACATAGTCGATAGTATTGTGGTCACATGACAGGATGTTGACTGAACATTACAATATTTGTTTAATTAGTTCTTTATTACTGTTATTTAGTTACGAGATATTTTAATTTTAGGATGTAGATAGGTGACAATTATTTTATTGAGTTAAACGATATATATTTTAGAAAATAAAATAATATCAAATTACTCACTATCTGTTTATGATACATTTTAAAGAGTTTCCTAAAGTGTGACTTTCATTTTGAAATACGTATGTGCGGCATGTTAGTCCGGAATCTTCATCCCCTGGTAACTGTAAGTAAATAAAATTAAATTTTATGAAGACAATATTATTGAGTTATAACAAAAATATGTATGTATGTATTAAAAATTTATTTGACTTTTTGTACTGAATAAAATGTTTATAAAAAAATATAAATAACCTCGGATATCTTCATCGCACTGATATTTTTTGGATAATTTCCTTTTTTGTTAGCTCAAAAGTTGATATATTTTGTTAATTCCAGAAAAATAACCTCGCACCACCAAAGTGTTGTTTACCTGTCATGTCATCACAGAACAGCATGTCATCTGTCACTGTCAAAGAGATTTTTTTTTTAATTCTCCCTATATTTTAGGGAAGGTAAAGGGTCTAGCCCATACAGCCAAGTCTTTAGTGTATATTTTATCTGTAGTCTTATAAAATAATGAGTGGGTGAAATGTATGAATGAAATGAATTTTACGTTAAAATATGGGTGCCACATATTTTAACGCATCTAGGGAGTGCTTGGCGCGAATTGAATGGTAACAGAGTTCATGATGGTGCTTGATGAAATGGATAAAACCACTTTTTATAGTGATCTTCACCACAACATCAAATACATCATGAGACTTATTTTCGATGATTCTGCATAATGATGTAGGCTACTCTCCTACATTTATTTAGTTTATTTATAATAATTACATATATTATTAAACTATTTATCATTGTATCTATATATTACACATAAAATAAATAATCACCTATACAACCTATTTATGTAACTGACGTGCACCCCGCGCCGCATCGCGTTGCCTAGCAACGAATCAACAAGGTCTCGAAATTACACCACGACGCGAAGTGCACGTTGCTCTCTCTTAAATATTAATTGTAAATTCTTTTTTAATGTAAATTGTGTATTTGTGTGTGTATATGTTATTCCTCTACTGGAGAACCAAAAATATAAGCTTTGGACTGTTATACTGTGAGTTGGATTATTCATTTACTTTTCACACACCAAAATACCAAATTGGTGACCCCGTAAATTTCAATATGGAGAATGCACAACGTCCACGCGTCACGTTCCTGGCCGATCGGATCAAAGAGTTAGCTGCTGCATCTACATCTGTTGTTAGCGTCAACCAGGCGACGTTTAACTCGACATTAAGCGACCTTGCCAAGGATATTGCCGAACTTCGAAGGCAATTTAGTAACTTGGCTGTGGAGAAAAATGGCAGACAACAGTCCCGCTCAACTGGCCGTACTCGTGACTCAAGCACATCATCGCCGAGGCAAAAACGATCGCAGTCTAGTTATCGTAAGTTTCCAGTATGCTGGTACCACAACAACTTCGGTGCTGATGCCCGCAAGTGCATCCGCCCTTGCGACTACAAAGCGGGAAACGCCACGGGCGATCAGTAATGGCGACTGACGATTGCCCTACATCTGCTGCTGGTCGCCTCTTCATTGTGGATCGAACTTCGAAGACGCAATTTGTAATCGACACCGGTAGCGATTTGTGTGTCTTCCCCCGTTCCATGCTGAGTGATCATCATACCTGTACGGACTATAAGTTGTGTGCCGCAAACGGTTCTAGTATAAGTACTTATGGCTATGTGTATTTTAACTTAGATTTTGGCTTACGCAGAGTTTTTACCTGGCGTTTTGTTGTTGCCAATGTCACCAAGCCCATAATAGGCGTAGATTTTTTAAATCATTACAACCTTATTGTAGACATTCGCAACAAACGTCTTTTAGATAATACGACATCTGTTTCTGCTATTGCTAAGCTAGCTAATTGTAATTTGTATTCTGTCAAGGTTATGACTGGCGATTCGCATTTTCACAAATTGCTTGATGACTTTCCTGATATTACTCGACCCACTGGCATACACCGCATGATACCACACAACACCGTTCACCACATCCGCACAACACCAGGCCCTCCGGTTTCCAGCACACCTGGTCGCTTAGCTCCGGATAAACTTAAAATAGCCCAACAGGAGTTCCAGTCAATGATCGCCAGTGGAACTGCCAGACCTTCCGAGAGTCCTTGGTCTTCGCCGCTACATCTGGTGCCAAAAAAGGACAACGGCTGGCGTCCTTGTGGTGATTACCGCATGCTCAACGCCCGAACCGTGCCTGACAGGTACCCGATTAAACATATACACGACTTCGCGCATAATTTGGTGGGATGTAAAGTGTTTAGCACGATCGATCTTTTGAAGGCATATAATCAGATACCTGTCAGTCCGGACGACATCCCGAAGACAGCGATTACTGCCCCTTTCGGTCTGTACGAGTTCCCATTTATGACTTTTGGACTTCGAAATGCGGGTCAGACCTTTCAACGCTTCATGGACGAGATCACCAGAAGCCTAGATTTTGTCTATTGTTATATCGATGATATTCTGGCGTTCTCGAAGGATGAGTCTCAGCACGAGGAGCACCTGCGCCAAGTCTTCGGCAAGCTGCAGGAGTACGGTATGCTCATCAACGTTTCCAAGTGCGTCTTTGGGGCAAAGGAGGTAACTTTTTTAGGATATTCCATCTCACAAGACGGCTCTCGACCCTTGGATTCTAAGGTGAAGGTGATCAACGAGTTTCCCATTCCCACCAGGGTACAACAACTTAAAGCTTTCCTTGGTATGATCAACTTTTACAGGCGTTTTCTTCCTAGAGCTGCCGCGATTCAAGCTCCATTACATGCATTGTTGACAGGTGCAGTCAAAGGCTCTCATCCAGTAACTTTGACAGGAGAAGCATTAGCAGCCTTCGATGCGTGTAAGAAGAGTCTTGCTGACGCTGCTTTGCTTGCCCACCCCGACTGTTCCGCCAAACTTGCCCTGGTGACTGATGCCTCCGATAGGGCTCTTGGCGCGGTCCTCCAACAGTGTAAAGATGGTGCGTGGCAGCCCTTAGCATTCTTTTCCCGTAAGCTCAGCCCATCCCAGGTCAAATATTCTCCATACGATCGGGAACTGCTGGCGATTTATGAGGGAATCAAATATTTCAGGCACATGCTCGAGGCTCGGCATTTTATCGTCTATACTGACCATAAACCGATCAGTTTCGCTTTCCACGAAAGGAAAAAGAACTGCTCGCCACGGCAGTATAGACATCTCGACTTCATCTCCCAGTTCACCACCGACATCAGGCATATTTCCGGTAAGGATAACGTAGTTGCCGACACCTTATCTCGGATAGAAGAACTGGAATCGCCTGTCAGCCTCGAGGATGTAGCCAAGGGTCAATCATCCGACCCCGAACTTCAAAAACTCTTTTCTGGTAGTTCTTCCCTGCGCCTCGAAAAACTTCAGGTACCTGGTAGTCGTATACCTCTGTACTGCGACGTAAGTACACCGACACCCAGGCCCTATATCCCAAAATTTTACCGTAGGCAAGTTTTTCGTAGTTTGCATTCACTCAGTCACCCAGGCACTACCACTTCTGCCAAGATCGTCGCAGAAAGATTTGTTTGGCCTGGGATGAGGAAAGATTGCCGGGAATGGGCTCGCAATTGTCTGGCATGTCAACGGGTCAAGGTGAATCGCCACGTCAGCGCTCCTCTTGGCAATTTCAATTTGCCCCGTGCACGTTTCATGCACATTCACATTGACCTTATTGGTCCTCTCCCGGTCTCTGAAGGGTATCGGTATTGTCTAACGGCTATTGACCGATTTACACGGTGGCCGGAAGCAGTATCGATAGCCGACATAACGGCAGAAACTGTCGCTAAGGCCCTTTTATCATCCTGGATCGCTCGATTCGGATGTCCTATTGACATAACCACAGACCGAGGTCGTCAATTTGAATCGGCTTTATTTCAGTGTTTGTCTAAGATATCCGGATTCGTGCACAAGCGAACGACAGCATACCATCCAGCGTGCAATGGTTTGGTGGAACGGTTCCACCGACAGCTAAAAGCCGCTATAGTTTGCCATAGTAATGACAGGTGGACAGTGGTCTTGCCATTAGTTTTGTTGGGCATCAGATCTTCTTTCAAGGAAGATTTACAATCATCTTCTGCGCACTTAGTTTACGGCGAATCACTTCGACTTCCAGGCGAGTTTTTCCACAACGCATCGGATGGTACTACCGACATATCGGATTTCTCTGCTCGTCTCAGGGCTATAATTCAAAATTTGCGCCCCACACCAGCATCTCACCACGGTCATCCTAAAACTTTCAATTTCAAAGACCTTGCTACCAGTGATTACGTCTTCCTTCGAGAAGATGCATCACGCGGTTCTCTTCAACCTGCATATTCAGGACCTCACAAGGTGTTAGTTAGGGGGGATAAAACGTTCAAAATCGTGTTGAAAGGCAAAGAGGTCACAGTGTCAATAGACCGCATCAAGCCTTCTTTCATACTGACTGATCACAACAACACCCATCATCCCTCACCTGATGTCCAAAGAAATTACATCACTCGTTCTGGACGTCGGGTTAAATTTCCTGATTTTTTATCGCCCTGACGGTCTTTGGAGGGGGGTGATGTAGGCTACTCTCCTACATTTATTTATAATAATTACATATATTATTAAACTATTTATCATTGTATCTATATATTACACATAAAATAAATAATCACCTATACAACCTATTTATGTAACTGACGTGCACCCCGCGCCGCATCGCGTTGCCTAGCAACGAATCAACAAGGTCTCAAAATTACACCACGACGCGAAGTGCACGTTGCCCTCTCTTAAATATTAATTGTAAATTCTTTTTTAATGTAAATTGTGTATTTGTGTGTGTATATGTTATTCCTCTACTGGAGAACCAAAAATATAAGCTTTGGACTGTTATACTGTGAGTTGGATTATTCATTTACTTTTCACACACCAAAATACCAAAATTGCACATCAACACGGATGCTTGTGCATCAAAATAACACCACTTTCACTGCACAAAATCCACTCTGTAACAATTTTTGAATTAGCGAAAATAAATCTGACTGACACCACGAAACGCACCAAACACCCTCAGATTTTTATTTTTTAGTTTTTTTAATTCTCCCTATATTTTAGGGAAAGCAAAGGGTCTAGCCCATACAGCCAAGTCTTTAGTGTATATTTTATCTGTAGTCTTATGAAATAATGAGTGGGTGAAATGTATGAATGAAATGAATTTTACGTTAAAATATGGGTGTCACACATTCTAGGGAGTGCTTGGAGCGAATTTAATGGTAACAGAGATCATGAAGGTGCTTGATGAAATGGATAAAACCACTTTTTATAGTGATCTTCACCACAACATCAAACACATAATGAGACTTATTTTCGATGATTCTGCATAATTGCACATCAACACGGATGCTTGTGCATCAAAATAACACCACTTTCACTGCACAAAATCCACTCTGTAACAATTTTTGAATTAGTGAAAATAAATCTGACTGACACCACGAAACGCGCCAAACGAATACAATTGTCTTGTTGTTGTTGTTTGTTGTTTCTTAATTATTTTTTAATCTTTCTATTTTTTTTTAGGGCAGGCACAGGTATTTAACCCATACAGCCATGTCTTCAGTTTATTCTCACATTCGGGGAGACAACGGGATCCAGTTCATAGATTCAGTTCCAGTTCATAGTACAATTTCATCAGTGTTCAATTATTTTGTCACTTACGTGTGGGGCACACAGCGACATGTAAATGGCAGTTTGGGATTTAATTTGACTTTGACTCTAAACAAATGTTTGTGGTGAGAATAAAATGTTTATATTATTGTTAATAATAAATATGTTATATTTACATCGAGAATCGTCCTAGTAACTCTAGAAAACTTTTAGAAATAGTTCGAATAATTAAATTCTTGATGCGGGAAGCGAACCCGCATCCTTTGCTATCCTAGCAGACGCGCTTATAGTACACGGCCAAACAAGACGTTAATTAGCTTGCCGAATTTCTTGAACCTTTTTACTTCACATTGTAAGCCAACGGATAGATAGGTATATATAAAGAAATAAATTTCGGTTAAGCTTAGGTTTGCATTTTAATTCCTTTTTTTTTCATTTATATGTTAGAAAAATCAGGACAAAGAATATTGTGGTTAAAAAAAAATCCCGCATCAAGGCTGTATTGTGAACTTTTTCCAACCACTATATTCGTTGTACTAATTAATCTGAATTTAAGCATTACATTCAAAATTTTTAAATGTTTAAGTCCCTAATAAAAATCAAAATAGAAATGCTTTTCCTAAGCAATTCCCCTTTACAATCTTCGTAGGTATTATTTGTTGCGGTACTCGGAGGAATTTATCTCATTATTGTGTTTATGGGTGATTCTTGGCTCCCCATGTAATCTTTCGCATAAATTAACTTTGTGTTTTACGCAGAGGGGAAATTATTTGTCTCAGTACGGTCGGCCGCAGATAAAGGTTAACACTTTAGCACCTAAGGTCACAATATTTCCTGGCAAATAAGAAGTAAGCGTGTAAGTCTATGTGAACGTGTAACTACTTAATTAGAGAGCTGCCTATACAAGGTTTCGATGACGGACTACGAAAATTCATTCAATTTTTATTAATTAACCTGACACCTTACAGGGCGCCGTGTGATGACGGCAGAGCAGAATACAATATTGTCACCACCCCATCTCTCCTGCGGGTCGTATGTACAAGGCGACTAAGGGTAAAGACAGGGATGAGTAATGGGCAGCAGCATTCCTTTTAACCACTATCAATATACTGCGATTTGTGTGCCCGATACATGGCAATGGGCTCGCCATCTGTTACATAACATCTATGCCAATTGGCGAATCGTGGGTGTTGATTCACCTCTGCCTACTACACCTTCGGAGATATCATCACCAGTCCTTTAATGTCCTCACTGCTGGGGTACAGGCCTTCCCTATGTATGGAAGAATATAGGGAGAATGGTTCATAACCCACCACGCTGGTCCAGTGCGGGTTGCAGATGCAGCGGGGACCAACGGCTTAACGTGCCTTCCGAAGCACGAAGGAACTCGAGATACGAGATTTTGGTCACCCATCCAATGACCGGCTTTAGCGAACATTTCTTAGTTTACGTAATCACAGGCCAAGCGTGCTATGCCACTGCTCTATCGAGCCCCTCGAGGATATATGCGTGATTTATCTATGTATGTATGTATTGCGAAAATGCATTGTTTTGCACCCAGTTGATTCATCTCTTCTTATCCGATAGATACCTACAAAGAGTTAAGCGATCTGTACCGAGGGATTTATGAGCTCTACTGTTTTCCCTCTACTCGTGATAGCGAGCGCCGTGCTGGGATTAGCTTTTTAGCTTCGAGTGCTACGCGTCATTAGTTGAGTAAATAGCAAACAAACAAAGGAACTGGGTCGGTTTCAGAAAACGTTTAAGCTCTATGTAGGCTCCACCTACCTATCAGTCCTTGCCTTATGCTGTTACTTAAGAAAAAAAGATAAACGCCGTTTCATACAATAGGGTATCCACCACACAATTGTTTGAAACTTGCTTTAAATAAATCCCAAGATCGAAACCAGTACAATTTTTATTTCAGTTTTATAATTAAATATTTTAAAAACGATAAATGCCTTAAAAATATTTTTCGGGTCGTGCCGTCTCTCTGTTCGTAGGAAAGTAATTAAAACTACTATGAAAGACCACGATCTACTTTGTGTACAATCAGAGTGAAAAGACGTTAACTAAGTTTTGTTAAATAGAAATCGATACTTAAGTGATATTAATTTGTAAAATTATTTTTCTTTTTGTGGTAAATAATTTTACGTTGTCTTTTGTTTTGCTATAAGCTAGGACATTAGCCCTTAGTTAATAATATTATCTCATCAAACAAGGCTCAAGGCTCTAATATCATGATAACAATTGCATTGTTTAGTGACAATCTAGGATCGATTGTTCGATTGTCAATTCCAATAATTCCATTGCATACCTGTCTCAGTTATTATCACTGCTAGATAGCATTACCGGAATTTATGCTAGGAATCTTCTATCAAATCTGTAGGTATTAAATATACATACCTACATACATAAATCACGCCTATATCCCCGAAGGGGCAGGAAGAGGAGAACTAGCACCCACGTTTCGCCAACTATGTCAGGTCCCATGTAATAGGTGGCGAGCCTATTGCCATTTATCGGGCACAAAAGTCGCAGTACATAGCTAGGTGGTATAAGGGGAACGCTGCTGCCCATTCCTCATCACTGATTTATCCTTAGTCGCCTTGTACGACACCCACGGGAGAGACTTGGGGTGGTGGCAATTGTATTCTACTCTGCCGTCACCACACGGTATTAAATATAATACTATTAAATACGTTTGACGCAGGAATTCCAAGCTGCATGGTCAGGAAGCGAAAAAAATTACGTAGAATCAGCCAGCACTGACTCATCCCATGGATGGGTGTCGTAAAAGTCGACTAAGGGAGATTACCGTGTGTAGAGTTGTAGATGGCCGTGTGGTGACGGCAGAGTAGAATGCAATTGTCACCACCCCAAATCTCTCCCGTGGGGGTCGTACAAGGCGACTAAGGATAAATCAGTGATGAGGAATGGGCAGCATCCTCTTATACCTACCACCTAGCAAAGTACTGCGACTTTTGTGCCCGATAAATGGCAATAGGCTCGCCACCTATTACATGGGACCTAGCATAATTGGCGAAGCGTGGGTGCTAGTTCACCTCTGCCTACCCCTTGGGGATATAGGCGTGAATTATGTATGTATGTATGAGTTGAAGAGCAATAGGTACTTTAGGGCACCCGAATGGTGAAAGGCAAACCACCAACAACAGCATACCTAGAGTGTGTTGGTGTATCTTAAATCAAAATCAAAACCTTGATCACTATGATGGATGATTGACGGCCGCCTTGGTCGAAGGCTCAGATTGCTGGGTATTGGCCAAGAGGTAATCCTGGTAGGGGCAAACTATGTGATGACCACAAATGTTTGTTTCCGAGTCATGGTTGTATATATGTTTACGTAGTATATAATATTTTCAACGTTTATATACATAATTATATTAAAAATATGTCCGTCATTGCAACTTACTTTGGGCTAGATGATATAAGTGTGAGTGTAATAGTTATTTGTTGTACATGAGTGCAAAGTTGTTTTTTAACCGCGTGCTCAATTTTGATGACCGAGCTAGCGAAGGATTCTAAAATTGAATCACGAGCGTAGCGAGTGATTCAAAAATTAGAATCCTGAGCGATAGCGAGGGAATCAAAAGAGCACAAGGTGAAAAATCTTTGCACTCGAGTGCAACACGTAACTTTTCATCCCCCCTCAACGAGGAAATTGCAAAATACAAAAAAAAATACAATCACAACAGTTTCTGTTTTCACCCAGAAACTTCCACAACACCCTCCCATTAACCCAAACACACTCTCAACACCCATCCAGAAACACCCACAACATTCACACCCGCAATACAGACCCATCCACTCAGACACACCCAAAAAACACCCATTCACCCAGAAACACCCACAAAACACCCATTCACCCAGAAAAACCCACAAAACACCCATTCACCCAGAAACACACACAAAACACCCATTTACCCAGAAACACCCAAAAAACACCTATTCGCCCAGAAACACACACAAAACACTCATTCACCCAGAAACACCCAAAAAACACCCATTCACCCAGAAACACCCACAAAACACCCATTCACCCAGAAACACCCACAAAACACCCATTCACCCAGAAACACCCACAAAACACCCAGTCACCCAGAAATACCTACAAAACACCCAATCACACCCAAAAAACACTCAATCACCCAGAAACACCCACAAAACACCTAATCACACCCAAAAAACACCCAATCACCCAGAAACACCCACAATACTCACCCATCCATTCAGACACACCCACAAAATACCCATTCACCTAGACACACCCCCTTAAAACACCCATTCACCCAGACACACCTCCAACAGCCACCCATCCATCCAGCCACACCCGCAACATTCATTCAGACACACCTGTAAGTACCTAATAAAAATTACCGTCCCTAATGGAGTTCCGAGACGGTCAATCAGCTTGAGTCAAGCACGTTGATTTTCTGTATGTTTTTGTTCCGTTGCCAGCGTAAACAAATCAAACAGACCTAAAAAGCTTTTAAATGCTTGACTCAAGCATCCAGCAAGCGTTGTAGACGATCAAAATGTTTAAAGCAAGATTGACGCCAAGCTGATTGACCGTCACGGAACTCCAAGGTTTTAACAAATTTATGACGTGAAAAGAAAATGGCGCGCGCAAAGCAAATTACAAAAAAAGTACACCAAGAAGGTTCCGAGTCTGAGTTTTTAACAAATTAAAATAGGTTGCATGACAATTTCGGCACCATGGAGGTCGAAATAAATATGTATAATGATGTTTTGAATTCACAAACTCATTGCACACGATGTTCTAAATTCAAATTTACTTTAACCTCTAGAGGATAAAAACGGCTTTTGCACTCAGATATCGAAGAGCAAAAACGCTTTTTCCGAGATGGTGGGATGAAAAAATATTTATTTATTTATTGGAATATTGTCATCTCTCCCGTTCATCGGTTTTTCGAAATGGCCCTTTCCATCAGTTTTCTATAAATAAAGTCTCATTAGCACCGGTCCGGGATATAATGAATGATATGAATCAAAAGGGAGTAAATGGCATCTGATCAATATTATACTGCACTTATCCCAGATATAACTAGGAACAGGGGCCTTACCACCAACTCTAAACGCGACCCAATTCCCATTGATACAGTGAGACAACGCTATAAGCCGAGTAGAGCGGCGTCCCGTTTTGTCACCTGCGTTTGGATCGCACTAATACTTCATGGTACGGCCACAGGGCAGGAGTATGATGAGTAACTTGTTATCCGTCAGCTAAATTTTTACCGGAATCAGAAAAATACCAGTGAAAGACAATTTTTAATTTATTCTTCACAATTTATATTAGTCGCCATCGAGAATACGCAACAAGAATAAAATGCAGCGTGTGGTGACGGCAGAGTGGAATATACTTGTCACCACCCCCATCTCTCTCGTGGGTGTTGTACTTATGGGTAAAGACAGCAACGAGTAATGGGCAGCAGCATTCCTCTTGTGCCACCTAGCTATAGACTCCAATGTATGTGCCCGATAGATGGCAATATGCTCGCCACCTATTACATGGGACCTAGCTTAATTGGCGAAAAGTGGGTGTTAATTCACCTCTGCCTACATATACAGATATAGGCGTGATTTATTTATGTAAGAAAATGCACCCTTTCAACTTCGTATGAATAATAATAATAACAGTAGCAAGTTGTGTACAAAATCGCTGGGACGCCATTACTCGTCACCTGGATCGTAAACCTTAATGGTGGACACATAACGCTAGCAGGTAATGCGGGTTGCTTTTATTAAGACGCGTCTGCGCTCCCCCTAACCGTCGCGAATGCCTGGAATTCCAGGTTACCCAGCTGTTATGTTAAATACCGCGCCGCGTAATTAGAATAAACTCAAAATACGAGCCCTTTATATGGGCACATGAGTAGATAAACCGAACAGAGTAAAAGCTTCGTAAAGCCGTCGCACTAATCCTGACATTGAGCAACTGGCTGCGGATCATAAACCGGTTTTTTCCAGTCTCGCCGCGTGCGCGTAGTAACCGCATACATGCCCCGCGTGCTTGTAGTAGTGCAAGCAATTCGCGCGGTTGTATGAAGGTTGTTCTCTGTTCCGTGTATTTACTCATGTGATTATGGGTGAGCCCGTTCTTAGTTGACACAATACAACCGGCGTTAGCTTTAATGAACAGGTTGGTGGCTAAGGTACGGTTTTCCTTAATAAACTATGAAAATATTATACCTGCAGAAGTACATGGTGACCTTGTTATGGCTATAAAAATATCTCTTCTAGGCAATTTGAGTTACCAGAATTTTAAAGAAAATAAAAGTAATGAAAAATAATTGCCAAATATTGAATTAAATACCTATCCACTAAAATACCAAGCCTGGGAATATTTTTATAGAGTTTAATCACTTTATATTTTCAAGGGATTTCCTTCCAAGGGAGCGAAAAAAATACGTAGGATTTTCCAGCCCCAACTCCTCCCAGGGGTGACGTAAAAGTCGACTGTCGAATGGAGATCGCCCCGTGTATATCAATAAGCACCCTGGGGCCGTGTGGTGACGCCAGAGTAGAATACAATTGTCACCACCCGATCCCGTGGGTGTCGTACAAGGCGACTAAGGATAAATCAATGATGAGAAATAGGCAGCAGCGTTCCTCTTGTACCACCTAGCAATAGCAATGTACTGCGACTTTTGTGCCCGATAAATGGCAATAGGATCGCCACCTATTACATGGGACCTAACATAATTGGCGAAACGTAGGCGCTAGTTCACCTCTGCCTATACCCCTTCGGGGATATAGGCGTGATTTATGTATGTATGTATGTATGTACCGTGTGTGGTAAACCACTAAGAACAGCATAATCTCCGTTCAAAGGAGGTAGAGGCTTGTTGCTTTCTGACATATTATATGAATGAAAGAGCAAAGGTGGAGCTCGCTAGCGACTGGCACAACGCGCTTGACCTGCGATTGCGAAAACTAAGCCATTTCGCTACGGCCGGTCATTGGATGGGTGACCAAAAATTTATTATCTCGAGTTCCTCCGTGTTGGGAAGGCACGTTAAGCCGTTGGTCCCGGCTGCATCTGCAGTCGTTAGTACCCACCAACCCGCAATGGGCCAGCGTGGTGGGTTATGGCCCAATCTCCCTATATTCTTCCATCCATAGGGAAGGCCCGTGCCCCAGCAGTGGGGACATTAAAGGGCTGGTGATGATGATGATGATGATGGAAGAGCAACCAAAAATCACCGGACACAGATATAATAGTGGGAACAGGGCAGGAAGATGATTAGACACCAATCTATGCTAAATCACACTAACTGCCGCACTCAGAGACGTCAATTAACGATAATGAGTACTTAATGTCAAAAAATGACAATTCAAAACTAGTCGCTATTCTTGCCGGGTCTATGGTCTAGATTTAATTGAAAATTTTTGACATTAGGTACTTATTAAAGTTATTTGACGTCTCTGAGTGCGGCAGTAAATGATTAAAAATGAAACACTTAGAAGAACCGGAGAGACCCTTCAATCATGCGACTGCTAGCTAACCCTAAATCGTTCTTGAACAATTTTTATATTATTAAAAATTCCTACAAATATTCGTGTCCCCAATGAATTCTTTCAGCTTAAAGGTTAGTTCTAACGAAATCAACAAATTAGTTGCTAAAAATATTTTGAACGTTTACACCATGTAGACATTTCCCACCCTACTCGCTCGCGTTTCTGTAATGAAAACTACATTACCTAAGCTGGCTGATGCTATGAAAGGTTATTAGCTGCGCTACATGTGGGCGTTATATTAAACTCCGCCACTGGCACAGCCGTCAAAACGAAACGTGATGTCATAAAGAATACACGATCCTATACAAATTACGTATTTAGCCATTTACACGTGCACACACCTCGTGATGGTAGACAGATATACGTAGGTATACCTGGGACATGTTTTACGTAAAAATAGAGAAAACAAGGCTTTGGTGGTTCTTTATAATCAAATTATAGTAAGTATTATAAAAAATTATTACTTCAAGAGTACAAGAAACCGAAGGGCATGCACGAGGACATTAATTAGATTCGATGAAGCGAAATAAGTACCTGTATAAGGATCTCAGCAAGTGGAAATAAGTGATATCTGCCTACCGCTTTGGGAGAAAGGCGTGACGTTTGTATGTAAGATACACGAGTAGGTAGGTGACAAAGTCAGACGAATGTATTAGAAAACGGTAAAGTAAAATGATAAAGTAATTACCTACGCTTCAGAAGTGTAATGTTCTGTTGTTGGTGGTAACGTCACTACAGTGGGGCAAGAAGCGCCGGGAGCAAAGACAAGTGTCTTCCTCGAATCAAGTGGCACGTCGGATGCTTTGATTTTGACGGCTGTTTGATTTTCTCAACTTTTCATTTTAAATTTTGTGAGACGATGAAGACGTTTTAATAGGTGAAATGGGTTTTGAAATCGGATACTAATTTAAGCTATTTAGATCGTATTTAACGCAGTATTCCCGTCCCCATGGGAATTCTGGGAAATAATGGACCTTGCCACAACTGAGAGGAAACTAATAACCCTTCGTAATTTCAAATCTGTCTAACGGCTTAGGTTGGTATGTCAAAGGACTTCTGGAGCCCGATTTTGCAAATTTACGTAACAATCTTGTCTGAGTCGCGATTCAATAGTCACTTGATACTATTACTGTTAGTACAATAGAAAATAGCAAGTACGAAGACACAACAATAACAAATGACTACACAAATACGTACGATACACTCAACTTACGCACTAGATCCGATCTCCGTCATCCGATTTCTTTCCGTCAAATCAAGTATTCCAAAAGATGGCTCCTGAATTGCTTGGATCACGGAACTACGGACCATATTATTTTTTACGGATACGGATATGACGTAGTGCGTAACCGCTCTTACAGTGTCAAATTTATATTTGTACTAGCTGCCTCAGCAAACCTTGTTTTGTCCTTATCGCCTATAAGAGGTATAAAACAACGCCTACGACCAATTTTCAAACCTACCAATTATACACAAAATAATTCATAAAAATCGGCCAATCCGTTTCGAAGGAGTTTCATATCAAACACTGTGACGACGCGAGATTTTTATATATTAGATTCAATAGCAGTGTTTTATTTTTTTTCTTTTTATTGTCGCGTAAATATTAGCAGCATCAGGTTCCTGAGCATACATACTTAGATTAGATACATTATTATGTTTCTCCACCCCAAATCTCTACCGTGGGTGTCGTACAAAGCAACTAAGGATAAATCAGCGATGAGGAATGGGCAGCAGCGTTCCTCTTATACCACCTAGCAATGTACTGCGACTTTTTGTGCCCGATAAATGGCTATTGCCACCACATGGGACCTAACATAATTGGCGAAACGCGGGTGCTAGTTCACCTCTGCCTACCCCTTCGGGGATATAGGTGTGATTTATGTATGTATGTATTATGCTTGAAAAATATCACTCTCCTTCCTTCCGGCCGGGTAAAAACATTGCCCTGTCAAGTTCAGGGAATGCTGTGATTTAGATAGGTCGAGACGACCTTTCGGGAGCATGTAGCTGGGAAGTAATCAAACTTCCGCAACTTCGCTAAACAATGATCTTGGCAAAACTAATTTCGATGCAATTTGATGAGGCTCGCCCGCTCTGGGACATTATAGCTGTCCTTCGGAAGGTTAAGGGCGGATCGGATCAAGGATGCTTTAAATGTAACTTTCTAATTATATCCTAGTGTGAAGGCCAGTGATGCTGTTAATAATTATTGTAAATTAGCATGTATCATAGTACTAAATACCCTGTAACATTAACCTAATGTATGTACACTTTAGGTTAATGAACTCAAATAAATTTCATTTCATTTCAATTCCTTACATGTTACGCGAACAGTGGGAATGGTTATAATTTTTTTTTACTGCTAGACAGGGAAGCTCACATGATGGTAAGTGACGATAAGGGCCGAAGATGGAACCGAGCTTCATCTGGAACCGTCAACCACAGAGGGACTGGCTATCTTATTTATTACATATTGTCGGAACACAAGAAAGGTCCTCGAATGGCGGCCACGAACCGGGAGACGCAGCGTTGGAAGGCCCCCCACAAGGTGGACCGACGATCTGGTGAAGGTCGCGGGAAGCCGTTGGATGCGGGCAGCGCAGGACCGACCGGTTTGGGGATCCTATGCCCAACAGTGGGCGTCTCTCGGCTGAATGATACATACATACATACATAATTCACGCCAATATCCCCGAAGGGGTAGGCAGAGGTGAACTAGCACCCACGCTTCGCCAATTAGGCTAGGTCCCATGTAATAGGTGGCGAGCCTATTGCCATTTATCGGGCACAAAAGTCGCAGTACTTTGCTAGTTGGTAGGTATAAGAGGAATGCTGCTGCCCATTCCTCATCACTGATTTATCCTTAGTCGCCTTCTACGACACCCACGGGAGAGGTTTGGGGTGGTGACAATTGTATTCTACTCTGCCGTCACCACACGGCTGAATGATGGAACACAATAATGCTGTTAACATTATTATTCTGGCGACAGGTTTCGAAAAGATGGTGGTAGCTAGCCAGACAGACTTTAAAAACTCCTACCACTAACCAAACCTCCTCCTCGGAACTAAATAGCAGGTTGGGCGCACTGAGTTCAGTAAATATTACAAAGTACCTACTCTATTCTTCGTTAGTACTGCTGTTATTCACCGCTTAACTTTCTGTCCTTCTCTCAATATTATACCGATTAGATGAAGCGCTTTATCCAGTATGAAGGAAGCGTATCGTCAACGGCCGCAGGGTCTCTCTCACTTCGAGTTAGTTAGTACCTATAAGCGGAGCGAAATTCTCACATAAAGCCTGTCCCAAAACTTTCTGTACGGTTGTTAGGATATTGTATGGAATATTTTAATATTTTCCCCGACCAAAATACGTGTTTCATTAAGGTCAAAAGTTAGTTACGCAGCTGTTGTTAAAATTTAATCGGCGGCACTACTACACTATTGTGGCCGTGAAACTCGCCTGTTATTCATAGATATCCCGGGAATAATGTTAATTAAAACCTTCGTCAAAGGATTTTGTGCTGCTGATATCCGCTCAGAAGAACGCAGCTGGCCATTCCTCATATATATCACACCTCTATCGCCGAAGGGGTAGGCAGAGGTGAGGTAACACCCACGTTTTGCTAATTACGTTAGATCCCATGTAATAGGTGGCGAGCCTATTGCCATTTATCGGGCACGTAAATTGCAGTATATTGCTAGGTGGTATAAAAAGGAACGCTGCTGCCCATTAGTCTTCACTGTCTTTACCCTTAGTACGACACCCGCGGGAGAGATTGGGGTGGTAACAATAAATTGTAGCTGGCTGTCGACCAAGAGGTTTCGGGTTCGAACCCTGGTAGGGGGCAAATGTTTGTATGATGTCTAAGGGTAAAGATGGCGATGAGTAAAGGGCAGCTTTCCACTCGTACCACCTAGTAATATACTGCGATTTATGAGACCGTTAGATTGCAATAGGCTCGCCGCCTATTACGAGGGACCAGATGGTATAAAAGTTCGTAAGTAGTTACTGATTGAGACCATACTCGTCTACGTGAAATATATGTATATGTACGCGATGTGAGGATTCAGGGAAATTAAGAGGCGGAATCTGAGAGTAAATTTACCACGAATTTATTGTGCAAAACTGCTAAGCTGATATTTTACAAGACGTAAGTAATAAAATTAAATATGACAGAAAAGAGTTCGGTTTGCCACAGTATAATTTACATTTTTTAAGGACTGAACTTTATGGGGGTGGTACGATGGAAGCTGTCCCCGAAAACCGTTATTTCGAATTCGCATCGTCGTTAGTGTCGCTCGTAAAAATGGCTACATTTTAAGACCTATCAAGCTCTTTATAACATTGTTGGTATTTTAAGAGAGCTATCATGTGTAATGTCATTTTATACTTCATCTGTTGGTTAACGATCATTTTTATTGCGTGATAAAAATAACACTTCAAATCCTTTATGCTCGTATCTCTCATAAATATAAGTAATGAATTTAATTACGTCGGTAACCAAATAATGTTTTCGTTGATTCCTAGATACCTAATAGATTTTTAAACGAAAATTACAGCCTATTTAGTTTCATTTAGGATTGTTAATTAAATGAATAGTACATTAGGATATCTATTCAATAAATATCTTTTCACAATCTGTTTAATTCTTTCAATCACTCCAATTGACTGTTTCCTCATTCACTCTATTCACACTATTCTCCTACGCAATCCATCCATCTCTTCTTCCTGTTTATCCCTCAACATTCAATTTCATAACTCTTTAATGTATTTCGGTTCTTATAACTTTTCTAATGTTCATGCCGAGCCAATGGATTCCTATTCATAAATATGTACGTTTATCGTTATATTTACATAAATATTATAATACCATAAGCATACATACATACAAAATGTTAAACATGCAAGAAAGTTTTTTTTTGTTCCATTAGAACAAAAATATTTTGAAGAAACCGCTGAATCCTGAGATATGAGAATTTTAGCCTTGTTTGGACGTTAAACACTTTACAGGAATTTGTAAAAAATTACTGTGACTCAATTATAGTTATTCGGTATTATATAGGCTAAAAGCTAAATCTGTCTTAACTACGATGCATAACCTCAAAGAAATAAAATTAAAATACACAAAAGCTTGTTGTTTATTTCGTTCGAAAAGATAAACTTAATAATACACTTCAATATAATTAAATATTTATTTATAAACTATTCAATTTTAACATTATATAAATGTTAGAAAAATTAGTACCAAGATTTTAGTGGTAAGAAAAAGAATTTCGAAAAATTATGATCTTGAGGCGGGAATAGCAGCCAACGCGGGTTCGATTCCCGCCTCAAGATCATAATTTTTCGAAATTCTTTTTCTAACTACTAAAATCTTTGTATTTATTTATAAGATCCTAGGAATAATTACACCAAAACACCATTTGGTTACCGACGTAATTAATAACTTCGACGGGCAACACGGCGAAGTTGATTAAACATCGACGCTAATTTTGACGATTGTAAAAGTTCCCAACTAATTAAAAGACAAATTAAGGTTCACGAGTGACTGGCGTGTATTTAAAGTTATACCGTCTCAGACAACTTCTACATAATATTAGACACATTTTGTTTGTCACTTTCGAAATGTAGAGAATTTGTGCTCAATTGCCAACAAACTTGGCGATGGCTTGATGATGCATTTTCTCTTTCATTCATATCAGTCTGATGTCATCCAGCCATCCACTCCCTTTTGATTCATATAATCCATCACATCGGAAAGGTACCCATGCACGTCCTCACGGACGCTCCCAATCAGATCTCATTAGATGTTGATCATTTAAGATCAGCTGAATAATGCGATATAATACAATCTAAGAATAGCTATCTTCACTCCCCCCATTTTTTCCGATCACCTAAGATCAACCGAATAACACCACTGCTCTCAATACCCGTTAGGCCCGTAGGTTCAGACACGACCGGCCCCACTCTGGGGACCGACTCGTACTTCCAGCGCGTATGTACCGGCTATTTTTAGTCTGGTGAAGCCCTTGCGTCACCCTCCCTCTGGGGGTGACCGCTACAGATGACGCCTGTAGACCCTTCCCGGGTAAGGCACAAAGGTGGTTTTAGTGGGTGCAAGTACTACATATCCCCCCAGGACGGCCTCGGGGTGAACACATTAGGTTCCCACCTCCCTCCCGTGAGGGTCGACCTTTCCAACTTCGGCCACAAAAAAAAAAAAAAAATCGGAAAGGTACAGCAACAGTACGTCAGGCCACAATTTAGTTTTATTCGACTTTATGTCTTACTACAAACTAGTTAAGTTTGACAATCGATTGAAGAAATTTTACTGTTTTGGGTAGTCTAAAATGCCGTTAAACGTACTAGAGATGAATGAATGCTTAGAAAAGCAATCGAAAGAACAACCATGTCGTGAGACTGGTCAGCGAAGCGGATAGATTGGAATTTTGTGATCAGGATGACAAAATTCCAATCCATATTGCTCAAGGTTATGGCTTAGGTTTTGCCACGTGCCTGATACCAACTATCTTTAGGTATATTTCTGGTGATTTGCCTTTCACCACTCGTGTGCTTCAAGGAGCTTATTAGTTTATAGACTATCCTTCGATATCCCTGGGGGTGAGTCGGAGCTGGCACATTCTACGTTATTTTTTCGCGCCTAGGCTACCATGGAAAGATTAGCCAGTTTTGAAATTGTAAACATATGCATATTTACATTTATCACGTTAGCTTCAGAAAAAAACGTTATGAGAGATGAGACTGATCGCAAATAGACGAAAATGAAACGCACCGCAATATAAATACGACTCTATTACAAAATTGAACGTCGAGCTTCAATATCCATTTACTTAATTTCATTTGCATACGAAGTTCTACCTCGGCTGTGCATTAATCGTAGTGACTCAATCGAATCACCCTGACGCATATTATCATATTGTAAACCACAATGCAGTGGTGACGGCAGAGTATAAGACAACTGTCACCACCCCCATTTCTTCCGTGGGTGTCGTACAAGGCGACTAAGGGTAAAGAGAGTGATGAGTAAAGCTTCACTCAAACTGCAGCGGTGGTAGGCAATTGTAACGTAGGTAACATAAAAAAAATATTCCAACCAGGGGCCTTACCACCAACTCTGAACGCGACTCAATTTCCACTGTTAAAGTGAGACAACGCTATAAGCCGAGTAGAGCGCTGTCCCGTTTTGTCACCCGCGTTTGGATCGCACTAATACTTCATGGTACGGCCACAGCGCGGTCAACGTTTGTTCGGGTTCGCCACCGGCTTAATGCGCAGCAGCATTCCTTATATATCCCCTAGTAACATACTGCGAAAATTCACCTCTGCTTATCTCTTCGGGATTTAGGAGTTAATTATTTACCTTAAAGATTATTTAACTGGCCTTATATACTAGTTAAATCCTACCTATTATAGTAAATGTGAAAGTGAGTTTGTTAGTTTGTTACGCTTTCACGTTTAAATCACTAAATCGATTTCCAAAACTTTTTCAATAAAAAAAAAGATACATTTTAAACAAGTAACATAGGCGGTTTTGAAATGAACTTCCCAACGAAAATTATAATAATGTAACTGAAGTATAAAAAGTTTGCATTTATAAGTCATTATTTGACATTCGCTATAATTTTCTTTTTTGTATGATTTTTTTTCAATTTAAATATGCATAAACAAGGAAACATACTGCGCCGACCCCAGCTGACAAGGGAACATAGCAGGAAGATGAATGACTACACCTCAATATCAGCCCAAAAAGACACGCTAGAAATAACAAACCAGAAAAAGATTACACTATTTTTCGGTAAGAACCACCCTTGCTTACTGGCATAGCAAGAAGGATCATATCGTAATCATATCTCTGGACGAGATAGGCACATAATTTACATTAGGAAATCTATACGGAGAAACTTATCGGTAACCAGTGAGTTCGGGGCGGTATCTCTCTCGCCTTTGACGAGCCAACCGTAAATGAGGCCTACTATGACAGTCGTACATATTTTATTTCCCGAGCGAAATTTCCATAATGCGCCAAAATTTATTGGGGAAAAACTTGCGTGTTCTTTTGGGGTGGCTGCCGCATTTTAATATCAAAGTGTTATAATGCCGTTCATTTGGCGTGTGATTTCAACAATTGTTTCTGAATGTAGTTATATATTATGTACAGTGATTTGATGTATATAACTGTTAGAAAAAATATTACAAAGAAAATTCAGACAGAAAAATTTCGAAAAATGATTGTGTTTATACATCAAACTTCAAAAAGTTTCTACCAAATCTGTTTTTGTACGGCCAGCATCACAAGTTGATGATCACTTTAGTAGCTTATTATTTTCATATTTATTTGAACATTATCAAATTAACATTAGAAAAAATATTTCAAATAAAACTAGGTGTGAAAAAAGTTCGAAAAATTAGTCATGAATCGGAAATCGAACCCATGTCTTCCGATTCCATCCAACCAAGACGTTGACAACTTGACATCAAGACTAAGTTTTCGAACTTGTTCTGACCTATTTTTTTTGTACTTAAGTAACTTGTCACCTGATAATAAAATTTATACAACATTAAAACTTTTTTTCTAGACCGCCTGGCTAGCTAACACCATCTTATCAAAATCTGTTGCCATAATAATAATGTTAACAGCATAATAATTGTGTTCCGACAATTTGTGATAAAATAGCCAATCAGCCTGGCTAGCATGACCACCGAAACACGATATGATATAGCCATTTGTCGCTTTGACCTGTCATAAATCATTGGATTTTGACAGTTTGTAGCAACAAATGGCTACATCTTATAGTCTTTAAACCTGTATTATAGAGATATAGCCATTTACCCCTTTGACCTGTCCAAAACCCAATGATATTTGAGAGTTCAAAGCGATAAATGGTCATATCATATCATGTTTCGGTGGTCATGCTAACCGCGCAGGTTTAAGGTTCCAGGTGAAGCTGGATTCCATCTTCGGTCCTTATCGTCGCTTACCATCAGGTGAGATGAAGGCCAAGAGCTTCCCTGTCTAGTATAAAAAAAATGGTGGCTACTCTACTGCACGATCCTAAAATACTCAGAGGGCCTAGGCAAGTGGCCAGTCTATTCGAACGCATAGAAAACAAATGTATTATACTGACGTATTACAGAGAAAATAAAATGTCAGTTTCATACTTTTGTATTCTATGCGTTCGTATAGAAAAGCCACTTGGCTTGGCCCTCTGATCGGTAAATGCTAACGGACGAAACTGTCTTTCAGGCACTCAGATATGGTGTTTAGTGGAACTTTAATTAATCGAGCTGGACCCCAATAACTTCCAACTGGCTGGTTTCGCGAGAACTCGCCCTTGTTTACGACGTCGTACGGTGCGGGCTAATTTGTTTTGATTGGATTAGGCTAAGTAGAAAAAATTGCCGTAAGTATATTACAATTTCGTGTTTCATTATAGTATCTAAAGAATATACTATATTAATCCGAGCGTCTTCGTCGGCACCGATCGTAGATTTAATCACTGCTGGCAGAATTTATAACCGCTAAGAATTATCATAGCGTTTAATTTTTTCTTCTGTTGTCTTCGCATTAAAAAGTAATAATCATCATCATCCTACGCTCATCGCATCACTTTTGGGGTCGGCGCAGTAAGTTTTCTACTTGTGTTGCTAACAAATCTCAATTGAAATCAATGTAATTGTTGCTTTCGTCATCATCAGTTTCAGTTGCTCTCAGAGTAATATCGTAAAGATTTACATAATAGGTAAAGCATTAATTTCATTATTTTCAATCTAATATGCCTAAACTCTAGACTTGTAGATATTTCCCTCCAATTTTAAATTATTCGAGGGTCAAATGTTGCTGCAACTGTCACATGCCATCAATATAAAATATAATATTTTTTTAGTCATCATATATATATCATAAATCAGCCGTGTGGTGACGGCAGAGAAGAATATAATTGTCACCACCCCAAATCTCTCCCGTAGGTGTCGTACAAGACGACTAAGGATAAATCAGTGATGAGGAACGGGCAGCAGCATTCCTCTTATACCACCTAACAATAGCAAAGTACTGCGACTTTTGTACCCGATAAATGGCAATAGGCTCGCCACCTATTACATGGGACCTAACATAACTGGCGAAACGTGGGTGCTAGTTCACCTCTGCCTACCCCTTCGGGGATATAGGCGTGATTTATGTATGTATGTATGTATTTTAGCATTCGCCATTTTACGACTCGTAAAGGCGAGTATGTTACCATGTATGTATAACCTGATCGATACTTTGGTAAGTTAATAATTGCAATAACGGCGAACAATATTTTGGATATATTCCCTGTGTTTGAACTTTGAAAGTATTGTAAAGTACATCAAAGGCATCGCGTTTACGATAATTATTGTTTTGGGCAACAACAGAACGGAAATTTGAAACCAACTCCGTATAACAAATCGAACTTTAAGCTCGCAAATTTATATCCACCCACCTCGAGAACTGTATGAAGTTCTGAGGGGTTACTCTGCAAACCGATTAAGATCATATGAAACTTGCTAGCCGTCTCTCTCACAACTTTCATTCCAGATGAATGGCAATCAACTTGTTGAGTACTTGAGATATACAAGGTGAGTTTTTTTTTCGGGTCAGTATGGGGAAATTCTAAACTATAAGATATAGAGAAAAACTCTCTCTTAGGAACCGTTATCTTAATTTTAGATAAAATAAAAATAGTATTGAATATATTTTTTTAATCTTAATAGATTTGGAGATATCGGATTTTTTGTGAAAACATTTTTTTTTTTGTTATTTCGATTGTATATCACTATACAAACCAAAAATTGTATAGAGACCAAAGGTCTAAAGTTACTACAAGTTGTTGAAATTGCTTGAAATTAACATTTTATTAAAGATACATTTTAATCTCTAATTGATGACTGAAACAAAACGAAACCAAAAATCTGCCACTAGCGTTGATCCCACGAAACAAACTATCTTATAAATTGTTCAAAATGTCCTCCACTTTCGCATAAGCACAGTCGACTTGAACACCCCGAATTGCATTTCTTAATGAAAATATTTTAAAATTCTAATGCTTTTTATTTTCTTTACTTTTCATTTGAAAATCGGCTAGTTAGTTTCTACTAGTAAACAAAACTATTAAAGTTTAACTAATAAAGAAAACTAAAACGCTGATTTCAACAACTTCTAGCAACTTTAGACCTATGGTCTCCATACAATTTTTGGTTTGTATAGTGATATACAATCGAAATAACAAAAACAATTTTTTTTTAAAAAAATCCGATAATACCAAATCTTTTAACATTAAAAAAAATATTAAATACCATTTTTATTTTATCTCAATCAAGGTTCGAGAGTTTTTCTCTATCTCTTATAGTTTAGAATTTCCCCATACTGACCCGAAAAAAAACTCACTCTGTAGATTGATGATACGTAGGTTACCTATAACATGTTGAATACCCGGCACAGAGATTTGTGGTGCGCTTATTACTGTATGCGCTGTAATAGAAGTACGAATAAATAATTATAAGTAACAAGCTGACCGGCATACATTGTTATGCCATATAAATTATCCCGTAGCCATAGTTCCGATTTGGTTGCCATGGTTACGTCAAATGTTTAACAGGAAAGCAGTTTGCATGGGAAAATTAAATTGTTGTTTTTACTACTTTCCTCGCAATTTTTCCTGGTTTTTTCACCTTTGCTGCCTTGCCTGGCCTAAGATATGACTCTATATATACTACTCGTATATATAAGATAGATTAAGTTTGCTTAATTATTCTCTAATTGAATAAATAACATTAGTTTTAGAAAATCACATTTGAACTGTCTATCAAATTGCCATGAAATCGTTAAAATCTTACTCGAACCAAACTTATTTGTACCCGAACACTAATATATTTTGAATGACCCGATTTTAAAACCTTTTTAAAGTAAAACGGAAAGAGTTCGACCCAATCTGGGGAAGGTTTCAAAGACATACTTTGAAGTCGAAACTAGTACCTACAAGTTGGCAATGCAATTTATTCTAGTCCCAATGTTTTTTCTGCACTTCTGTCGAGGCAATCTGGAATTCTCGAGTCGTGGAGAGAGTTGAATTTTCTTTGAAGATAAACATCCGCAGCACTAGATTTATGATTGTTCTTGTATCTTTATAAGACTTTACTTAACACCGAAAATTAAAACAATGGTTTACTATTATATACTATATAACTCGAATCGACGTTATTCGTAAACACATTAGACGTAAATCACTATTCTTCCAATATAGTTGTTACAGTAATTTTGTATTGTTGTTATAGTTGTTTTGTAGCAGGATATTTCTTCTAATAGGAATCGTAGAAATCTTTTAATAGTCTTATAACATTGTTAAGCTTTTCCTAAAATTGCCACTTGTCACAAGAGACAAAATTATTGCACCTTCCGATAGATACGTAGACTTCCAATGTCATTAGGATTCCGAAACTCGATCTTCGGATCTGTCGAGAATACGTGAAAGAGGTTAAGCAAACTTTGATTAGTTCTTGATTAAGCTTCTAAAAGCTTTTGAATATCCATGCTCCAATTAGTTGCTACATATCGAAATCGTTTGTAGGTATGTCATCTAAGATATTACAATACATAAATCACGCAAGATTTACCCGAAGGGGTAGGCAGAGGTGAATTAAACACCCACTTTTCGCCAATGAAGTTAGGTCTCATTTGGCAAGCCTATTGCCATTAATCGGGCACATAAAATCGCAGTATATTGAGTACAGTGTACTCTTTGTCGCCTTTGTGCATGACACCCGCGGGAGATAAGCGGGGTTGTGACAATTGTATTCTGTTCTGTCTTCACCACACAACAATAATATGAATGTATGTAATATTTTAATATTTCTAAATCTTTTTTGAGCTGTTATTTCGCATCACCATTAATGTGACTGCTAGGCGTAAAACTTTTAATCGCAATTTGAATGCAAGGCGAGACTTCGCTAATTGAATGTTCAGGTTCCAAGCCGTTTCTCTGAATAAGGTCAATCACTTTTTCCCAGATTACACTTCGCTATAACTCCTAATATAGCTAATGATACGGAAATGACTATGTCTTACTGCGCGATTTCTTGGAAATGGAACGATTAATTTTATTGTAATAACCAACATAAAAAATAATTCCTCGAATTAATTCAAACAACAGTACTTAAAACCGGTAGCTGGCTCTAATCTCCCATTCTGTTAATGGCGATCCGTTTTTATGGTGCACAAAATCAGCAAATTACTGGCCCTTAAGCCGGAATTGGGAAATTTGAAATTCGCAGATTGGGTTTCAATTAAATTGGTATTCGATGAGCATTCCAAGGGATTGATTAAAATTAGGAACGCCTAGTTGATGTAATTTGATTGTTCTGCTGTACTTGCCACAGTGTAGTGAGTACCTATTTTTAGGATTAAAAAAGAAAAAAAGAGGTCTGAATTATTTTCTAACATTTATATTAACGAATTTTGAAAAAAAATCATTATAATTTTATGTTAAAAATATATTTTTATTTTGAAGGACCTAAGCTGTTGGCCGAGAGGTCTATACAGCATCTACTACCCAGTAGTATTTTAGGGAAGGCGAAGACCTTGTCCTCAAGCCTTGCAGTCGAGCACTTCCGGAGAGGGCACCTCCACAGCAGGCGTCCCCCTGGGCGCACGTTATCTCCCGGGGGAGATGTACAGCTGCAGCCTCACAGGGCGCCCGAGTTGGAGCTTGTAGCGGCAGGCTGAGGGTGCCTCTAAAGGCGCGGACCTCGGCTCAGGCGTGCCGTTTAGTGGGGGGAAGAAAATACCTGGATTTTCAGAGTGCTTTAGAGAAAAAGGTAGATGCGATCGCAAGGAGGGTAAGGTATGTAATATGCCATTGATGATCGCTTCGGCAGTCGTAAATTCCCAGCGATACGCAATGAACCTCATGTTCCAGTAGGCCTAGCACGCGACGTGGACAAAATTTCTCTCCACCACTTGCCAGTGTTTTGTCTTAGTGGAAGTTAGAGCGAGAGGAAAATATTTTCTTTTTCCCGAGGAGATTTTCTTCACGTCCCATGTGCAGTCCTGGGGGCCTAGACAAAGCAACATACCGACAAAGATAACGAAGTTAGATAAAGCAAAATGTATGGGATTTGACGTAAGTCGTCGTGAAATCACGTGACCAAAATCGTCTTCGTAAGTTCCTAGTTATGTTGGTAGCGGAAGCTAAGACGCTGTAGGTAGCAAAATAATATGGCCGATCGTGACGATCTTCGACACGTTATCGTTCTGAAACGATTGCCACTTGGCTACGGGCCCTGGAGGGTCCCTGAGGACCTATCCAAGTGGCTTATCTATTGGAACGCATAGAAAACAAAAGTACGAAACTGACGTACTGTCTTCTCTGTAATACGTCAGTCTCATACATTTTGTATTCTATGCGTTCTTTAGATTGGTTACTTGGCTAGGGGGCTGTACTGCTAGTACTAATACTGCGTACTGCGCATTGAGTTTATAAGTTAGCAGTTCAATGTTAGTGCGTAGATTGATAGGTTTTTACAGTCGTGTTTAATTGACAAAGTCTATCCATTGGCGGGTTCCGATTCTCGCAGACAGATCGTATATTGGAAAGTTGGATTCACTACGGGGCGTTATGAATTTCGTACGCTGCTATCAACCACACCTGCCGGGATTCAAGTTTAAATGACTTCAGAACTTGTCTTTGGAATTTATGAAAACGTATTTGCCCGCAGCGGGGGTTCATTAAATAACGTATATTTACATAAAAACTTCATATTCTGCTGAACGATTTTAATTTCTCGACTTTTGCAAGATTTCGGTCGCTTGTAGGTGATGGACGAGGCGGTGAGCGCGGTTGAAATTTAAACTTATATTTGGTCTTTAGATGAAAAGAGGGTTTGTGTTAAGCAGGCGGCCGGCTGTAAAACCTAAGCAAAAACCTTTAGCAGTTCTTTGGGTCTTCCATCATACTGGCCTGGGACCGAGCCAAATTGATTCAACATTTGTAAGTATACATTAAGCAATGTTTCAATAAAAATCAAAATATATTCAGCAATTATGTCTAAATATTCCGTAATTAGGTGTGTAGGTGGACTTATAATTGCATTGAAATACATATTTATGTCATAAATCACGCCTACTTTTTAAATACGTAGTTCTATTTTATCCTTCCTTCTATTATATTATGGAATTTGTTTTGGGCAGCGTGATAAATGTTCCGTTACCACACGTTGACATCGCATGACAATCCCATTAAAGGTGATGCCATGATAATGCGAAAAAAATGTACAATAATTTTCGTTTAAAATGTTCTTATTCTGTGACACAAATAAATTAGGGGCATTGAAAAACATAATCATTAATTATTAGTCTTATCGTCGAACATTATTTTGTTTCGAGAAGTATTGACTGTCGCTGAATAGAGCAGGATGTGGACGACTATCGCAAATGTATTGATATACATTTTAACATTAATATATAAATCACACCTGTTCATCCCCGAAGGGGCAGGTAGAATCGTATCGGTATACCTACGCTTGCCAGAATTTCATTTCCCATAATTTCATTTACGCAATCGCAGCCCAAGCGCGCTATGCCATACTCACAGTCGTTAATAAAGCTCATCGCTGTCGTTAATACCCTATTAACGACTGCAGATGCAGCCAGGACTATGGCGTATAAATTGTTAATGTGACTACTTTTTACAGGTACTAATGCCTCTTATTATGAAGCTGAGTATAAATCATATAGCATATATCAGCATTAGCGATTGAGGATGGTTTTTGTCTTAGTAAATTACCCGAAGAAAGATTATTTTTCAGTAAAACATTAAGAAATAATAAAATAACTGAATTATTTTTTGGCGTAATAATATGTGCGGCTCACCAGTTACCATAAGACCGAATACCGTTACCAAATTCATCTTAAGATCCTCCAGATAGGTACATAATGGGGTCAATTCTGACATGATTCTCTAAACTTAAAACTAAATTTAGTATCAGTCTCTCCTCTTCATTCTCTATTGAGAATGAAAGAAAAACACTGTTGTCAAATTAATCTTAGGTTTAGAGAACATTGTCAGAATCGACCCTAATATGTTATTAATTTAGAAGTAGACACGTGTTATAAGTACTTACCTGAGTTTCACGCCTAAATCAAGCTTATTACGTATCATGGACTTAGGGATACAGAATTCGTTGTCTGCTTGGGTCGGCTTTCGCAAACACACTTTAATTGGATCTCAGTTCATGCGTTGCCATAATAACACCACATCTTATATTATGCCGCGGGCAGACTGTGGAAATCGGCATACGCCATTATGTCTAATTATCGCGATACGCTGACAATTTGGCACATTGCTTCCAGGTAAGCATGATAGTACATGTTACGTCCAGAGACGAGTGACTCATTTCTTGCATTATTTCGGATTTATATTACTCTTGAATAATCTCACAATGAAATTTAATTGCAAACTATCTGCTGCACCCAGAGACGTCAATTAACGTTAATGAGTACTTAATGTCAAAAATGACAATTAAAAACTAGCCACTATTCTTGTCGGGTCTATGGTTTAGATTTAAATGAATTTTTTGACACTAAGTACTTATTAAAGTTAATTGATGTCCCTGAGCGGGGTAGTATATCTCATTATTAATTACAAGCAATGCAAAATAAAGATGAAATTAAATACTTACAATTAACAGTAGACCCCTTTGCCCTTTAATGATGCGGAGAATTATAACAAGAGAAGACCATTAATATTGATTTGGGACATTACGAGTTGAACTCCAGCGAAATTCACACTAAAAGCTCGCTAATGGTTGTTGATAAACGTTTATATCCAGTGATTTACATTCGCGAAATTTAAAAGTTGGACCGCGTCTTATTACGATCTCTAGGCTGGAAAACTTGGTTTCGGTAACGTTCTAATTTTATTCTTGCTCCGAACATTGTCGTTGAATGGTCGGACGCTGTTACGAAATTATGTAAATCTCAGATTTTAAATACTTACTGCTTATTAGGGTTTCGTATTACTCTTACTGCTCTTCTATACTGGCCTGGGAGCGAACAAATAACGTAGAATAGGCCAGCCTCGACTCATCCCATGGGTGTCGTAAAAGTCGACTAAGGGAGATTGCCCGGTTTAGACCAATAAGCACCTTGGGGCACCTGAATGGTGGAGGGCAAACCACCAACAACAGCATACCGAAAGAGGGTTAGTGTCAGGCAGGCGGCCGGCTGTAAAACCCAAGCCATAACTTTGAGCAGTATGGATTGGAATGTTGTCATTCCAATCACGCTCTCCGTTCATCAGTCTCTCGACATGGTCCGTTCCGACTCTTTTCTATACATTTTCTATACATACAAAAGGGAGTGGAAGGCTTGATGACGTCTGACCGATATGAATGCAAGAGGAAACATACTGCGCAGACCCCAGATAGACTGGGAACAGGGCAGGGAGAAGGAGTATAGAGACGTCAATTAACGTTAATGAGTACGTAATACAAAAAAATAATCAAAAATAGACCGGCAAGAATAGCGCCTAGTTTTGAATTGTCATTTTTTGGTGCTAATTCACCTCTGAGTAGATGGTTATTGGGAATTCTGCCCCACCTCCGTTCTTCGGGCTCACGCCCTCACTCACTTCGGTTGTACAGAATTCCCAATAACCAAATGTATGCTATTGTTCCTTACGTCCTGTACCATAGTTTTTCCAGTCGAGCAGTTTCGGTGGTTAACCTTATCATGAGCTCTGAGGAAGGTGTGAAGGATGTTTAAATATAACAACATAATAATTTGAAGTCATTGTGTGTGTGCCTTTGATACACTGCAAATAAGCTAATAATTAATTATGAAGTTTATAAAACAAAAAGATACTTTAAAATTAGAATGCATTAGTCCAACATCATCTAATGAAGCTAAGCGTCATGGTAACTTATTACCTAACACTATTCGTTGTCTTGTTTGTGGTCCGTCAAATTGCGGAAAAACTAACTTAGTTATTAGTTTGTTGTTGCATAAAAACGGTCCTCGCTTCCGTAATTTGTATGTGTATTCAAAATCTTTGTACCAACCTAAGTATAGATTTCTAGAAGACGTTCTACAATTAGTACCTGGTACTTCATTTTACAAATACAACAACAACAGTGAGATTTTGAGTCCTCATGAAGCTTTGGTCGACTCAATTATTATTTTTGATGACGTTGCTTGTGAAAACCAAAACAACATTCGAGATTATTTTGCTATGGGACGTCACAAGAATATTGATTGTTTTTATATTAATCAGACATATTCTAAAATTCCAAAACAACTTGTGAGGGACAACTCTAACCTAATAATTTTATTTAAACAAGATGATATAAATTTAAAACACGTTTATGATGAACATGTAGGTCCTGACATGTCATGGCTCCAATTTCGTGAAATGTGTTCTACTGTTTGGACCAAACCTTACAGTTATCTTGTAATAAATAAGGACTGTGAACGAAACAAAGGATGCTACAGAATGAAATTTGATACCTTTATAGTGTTAGATTAACGTTCATAAGTGATTGTAACATTGTTTACTATCACTTTCATTTGTGATTTCGAAAGGAGTAGAATTCTAAACATGGAAAGAAATCTTAAAGAACAAATTGTAAAATCTGCGGAAGCAGTAAAAAGGAAGGTGAAAATGATAAAAGATGTAAAAAATGCTAACAACATGGCTCTGGAAACAATTTTTCAACCAATAGTTAACCCCCTTAATCAATTGGTAAATAAAAACGATGAAAAATTTGAAGAAGAAGAATTTGAGTATAAACCTGTACTAAAGAAAAATAAGGATAGTGAGAGTGAAGAGTCGTATTCTTCCAACGAAGACTCTGAAAGACCTCTTAGTGATGATGATAACTTGGATGGTGCTGGTACTAACCAATCTAACAAAACTCTTACGGTCTCGCCTTTTGTGGATCATAACGTGAGCGGAGAGTCGTTTAAGTCCTTTCAATCATCACCAAGCATAAAAGATCAGTCTATCTGGTCTGGATCATCTGAAATTGAGAAAAACATACCATACGGAGTTAAACTTGAGCGTGGAAAACTTTTTCTGGGTAAAACACGTGTCTTCGACCGAAATTGCACCTGGCGAATTGGAAATCGTATTGTTATGAAAACCCTCGGTTTAAAAGAATTATTATTTAAAAAAACACCGAATATGGATGTGATAACGGAAGAAGATTTACAAAATTATAAAATATTGTTGATTGACACGAATGCTCATAGGCGTAATTTTGACTCTACTAAAACCATAAACAGCAATAAAGGGTACAAATATACACACATTATCAAACCATTATTCAAGTACTCAAGAAGTATAAGTACAACAAGTACTGAGAATCTTTCACTGGGGAAAGGATTAGAACTCTTGAAGGAAGTAAAAAAAAATACTGACTTAATTTATTGGGATGACCCAAACGAGCTAGTAGATAGACTAAAATTATTATTTGCATCGCGAGACGCAGGTAATACTAGTTTAGATAATGAAATTATTGCAATAATTGAAGAACTATATGAAGCAGGCATCATTAACAAAAAATATAAACAAACTACATAAGAATAATTAAGCAGTATACTTACAGTAAGCAGCTGAGAAACATTGGCATTGCAATGAATATAGACAAATTTGGTCATCACGTTCATAAGCGTTTACGATTATCTGAATTATTTGATACCAACAACAGTTGTTTACTAAAATCAGAAACAGGAGACTACGATTTAAAATCAACAAGATTGAAAGGATTACTGCCTCCAGATAACGACGACGAAGCTGTGAATAAAGGATATCTGGATAAATCAATCCAGCACATGGAAAAAGAATTGAAAAAAGTTTCGAGTGATGTTAAACATTATCTAAATAATTTAGAAAAAATTGTTTTAGATCGTTTCAATACCGTTTTAGGAAAAAGTGTTTCAGATCGTTTGAATACCGATTATTATACAAAAACTGAAATAGATCAATTAATACAAGATAAAGCGAGCCAAAAATGAGTAAGCAAAATATTGTTGATGAACTGCATAGAGCTGTGCGAAAAAATTTCCCACGTCGATGTACAATTATAAAAACGATGGATGATTTATGGCAAGCTGACCTAATAGATTTTCAAAAGTTCTCAAAATTCAATAAAGGATATAAATACATATTAGTAGTTATTGATGCTTTGTCGAAATATGTATGGGTCCATCCTCTGAAATCTAAAGCCAAAGATGATGTTACGAATGCAATGGAATGTATATTAGATGACTCATGTAGAAAACCAAAAAATCTGCAAACGGATGGGGGGAAGGAGTTTTATAATGAAAAATTTAAGCAATTAACGACTAAGTATAAAATAAATCATTATTCTACATATTCTATAAAAAAAGCCTCTATTGTAGAACGAGTGATAAGAACATTAAAATGTCGACTTTATAAACTATTCAGCCTATGTGGTGAGTATCGATGGTTGGGGAAAAATTTGGAAACCTCTGTACAAAGTTATAACAACACAATTCATCGTATAACAAAATTTAAACCAAAAGAAGTAAATAAATTTAATGAGATGTTAGTTAGGTCTAACATTATTAGAACGCAAAAACAAAAGAAAATTAGGATATCTAAATTTAATGTTGGTGATCATGTTCGTATTAGTAAATATAAAGGAGATTTTTACAAAGGTTATACACCTAATTGGTCAACGGAAATATTTTCCGTGGTAAAAGTAAAACATACCAATCCACCAAGTTATGAAATAGAAGATAAGAATAAACAAATAATCTTAGGATCATTTTATGAGTATGAATTGCAGAAAACGAAATTTCCTGACCTTTACCTCATTGAGAAAATTATAAAAAGAAAGGGAAACAAACTTTTTGTGAAATGGTTAGGGCTTAAAGATAATGAAAATAGCTGGGTTGAAAAAAAAGCATTGGTGTTCTAATATAAATGAGATACTATTTATCCATAAAATCACTTTGCCTGTACCAATGAAGGAAGGAAGTGGTATCATTAACAGTTTAATAAATAAAATACCTTTTGAATTACACTTACCTGGGTATCAATATTGTGGACCTGGGACAAAGCTTAAAAAACGTTTACTGAAGGGTGATCGAGGAATAAACCAATTAGACAACGCATGTATGAATCACGATATTGCTTACAACGATAACGATTTAAACGTTCGACGTAAAGCTGACTTGGAACTTTTGAACATGGCTAAGAGAAGACTAAAATCTAAAGACGCTAAAAAAGGAGAAAAGATTGCTTCGTGGATTGTAAAAAATGCAATGAAAGCAAAACTCAGAGCTGGTGGTGGTGTACGCTCATTTATGTCAACTGTGAAAAAAATACAATCTAAAATAAAAAAACTAAAATCGAAAAACAATCATGTCGCAATTAAATGTGCATATGCAGCTGCTAAAAAATTATTTACTAATAAAAAAGGAGTTCGTTTGCCACGTTGTATACCCCTCCCAAAAAGTGGTGGAATATTACCTTTGATTCCAATCTTTGCTGGACTGTCAGCTTTGGGTTCATTAGCGGGTGGCGCAGCAGGAATAGCAAAAGCTGTAAACGATTATAAGGCCTCTCAAAAAAATCTTCAGGAATCTGAGCGACATAATAGAATGATGGAAGCGGTTGCTCTTGGAAAAGGCGTATATATCAAACCTTATAAAAAAGGAGCAGGTTTATACTTGAATCCTTCAAAAAACTAATACGTCGGCTGCCCAGAAGAGCGTTAACTAATTTGGATATATTAGAGCATGCAAGCACTATTCCATATTTCCGTGGTGTTTTTATGAGAGATACTTTACCATCAAAACCAAGAAAAATAGAGTGTGCGATAGTAAATTTGGACAGCTCTGAGAACTCTGGAACACATTGGGTAGCCTACGTTAAGAAATTTAATTACGCTGAATATTTTGATAGTTTCGGTAACTTAAAACCGCCATTAGAACTATTAAAATACTTAAAAGGGACTCCTATAACCTACAATTATATACAACATCAGAAATTTGGATCAGTAAACTGTGGACATCTTTGTTTGAAATTTTTAAAAACTTTCTGGAAACTGCATTTAAATGAAGAATTCAATTAAAATGTTTATCAGTACAAAAATGTCTTTCACTGTGTCGATAACTGGAAAAGAAGCCTCCTTAACAACATATTATTCACCAACCTTAGAATTAGATGGAGAATATGAATGTGGACTTTTATATTTTTCGACATTTAATTCCATTCCGAATATAGATAAGAGAAATAACAAGTTCTACTATGGTGACAATGAAGTCATTGAGATTCCTGAAGGATCATATGAACTTCAAGATATTTGTGATTACTTGAGAAATAATATAAAAAATGCCACATTGAAATTAACTTGTAATAATAATACTTTGAAGACAAATATGTTCTGTTCGAAAGATATTTTCTTTAACAAAAATGATTCAATAGGTAAAATTTTGGGTTTTGGTATAGAAACAGTAAAGGCTAATATAAGTAGCGAGTCCCAGTACCCTGTAAACATTTTATCAACAACCATCGAAGAGCAAGTCACATTATTTATGAATTTGTGCCTAACGTACCACCAGGATATCGAATCATTGAAATACCCAAGAACTTAATCTATTTTCCTGTTAATCAAACCTCAATAAGTGCAGTCAATATAAGATTATTAGACTCTGAAAACAAGTTAATTAATTTACGAGGCGAAGAGGTACAGTTGTATTTACATTTTAAGAAAAAATGTTAAATTTCAATAAAAACTATACTACATCTTGTAATGAAATCAGTTCTAAGAGAACAGTTAAAAAAGAAAGACCTCTACAAATAAAGAAGAAACTGACAAAAGCCAACAAGGAATTTCTTAAACTAGTAGGGTTATTAAAATGAACATTTTAAACATATCTCAATCAACTTCATGCGATAACAGCATAGAAAGTTTCGAATATCATTCGTATAAACCATACGTGACAAGTTTCAACAAGAATGATGAAATACGAATACCTATCAACCAACAAGACTTATACGTATTACCCTCGCTCAGCACTTTGTATATTGAGGGCAAGGTTATCGTGTATGATAGCACTACTAAAACAAAAGTACCAAATGTACATTTTGTAAATAATCCAGTGCTATTTTTATTTCAAGATATTCGGTATGAATTAAATGGAATTGAAATAGACAAAATTAAGAATGTTGGTGTTTCTGCTACTATTAAATCTTATCTGTCGTTAAATGAAAATGAATCTAAGTCTGCGAAAGTTTGGGGTTGGTCTACTACTGGTATAAACAATATAAAGGATGGTATGTTCTCAGCTTCTATACCTTTGAATAAAATCTTAGGATTCGCAGAAGATTATGATAAAATTATAATGAACTGCAAACACGAGTTGGTATTACTAAGAAGTAACACAGACCTCAATGCTTTGAAATTAAATGAGGGTGAAATAGTGGATGATATTATAATCAACAAAGTGGTATGGCGTGTACCCCATGTAAAAGTATCTGACCGGGAGAGGATTCATTTACTGAAGCATTTAGAAAAAGATCGTCCAATAACTCTAGCATTTAGAAATTGGGATCTTTATGAATATCCTTTGTTACCAAAAACACGCAAGCATACATGGTCTATTAAGACTTCATCACAAACAGAAAAACCAAGGTTTGTTGTTCTTGCACTTCAAACTAATAGAAAAAATCAAGCTGAATTATCAATGGCTGAATTTGATCATTGCAATGTACGCGACGTAAAAGTATATTTAAATTCTAGATATTTTCCTTATGAAAGCTTAAATATTAGCTTTTCGGAAGACAAATTTAGCTTATTATATGAAGAATATGTTAGATTTCAACAGTCTTATTATGGACGTAGACCAGAACCATTATTGAGCCCAAAAGAATTCAAAGACATTGCACCTTTGTTCGTTATTGATTGTTCCCGTCAACAAGAAATGTTAAAAGGTTCTATAGACGTGAGAATTGAAATAGAAACTGATCAAGAAATACCGGATCAGACCGCTGCATATTGTCTCATTTTTAATGATTGCATATTCGAATATAAACCATTAAGTAATATTGTAAAAAAAATATCATGAATAAGGATACAATCATAGTGGACGTGCAGGGATTTAAAAATGAAAAAAATGAGTTTATTGTTAAAGAATTAGTTATAGCCACTGAACAGCATACTCAAGTATTCTTAATAAAACCACCCTATCCATTCTCTACATTAACGCTTGAAGAAAGAAAACATGTTTGGTGGATAGAAAGAAATAGAGGATATCGATGGAGTGAGGGTTATATTGATTACAGAGAATTTAGAAGGCTTATTATACCCTACTTGAAACAAAGAAAAATCATTGTAAAAGGCGAAGAAAAAGTTATGTGGGTGCAAGAGCTATGTGGACATAAAAATGTTTTGGATATATGTAACACGGGCATTCCTAATTTAAATACTTTAACTGAACTCTACTGTAAAGATATATTTGCATATAATTGTTTTAACCATTTAAAATACTGTGCTTTAAAAAATGTTATATGTATAAGAAAGTGGTGTGTAGATAATAACATTACTATTTAATTTTTTTTTTATATATTAAGTAACTATTGTAGTGTAACTTTTACATGTCTGTAATGATTTTCTTTCTTTAATAAATATTGATAACATTTATTTTATTGTTTTTCTCTTATAAAAGCAGATTATGTTAGAAAAAAAACTAGGTATTTTGAAAATGAAATAATAAAATATTTATTAATTAAGTTCATTTAATTTATACATAATACAGAATTTTTCACACAGTGAAACTATAACCTTAAGATTGGTTATTGAAATGTATCTCGGTAGGTGTTATTGTATGAATTATGATAAATCACACATAAACTGAACCTTCTTGAGACCTTTAATATTTAAGTTAATTGCAGATATTCAATTAAAAACTATTATAACTATATCCACACAACTTTTTGGAGATATTACTAATGAGACATTCAGTCTGGTCCATAATACCATCAACGTTGTCTTCAACCACGTATTGTGCACGCAGCATCGTGTTATCTTCATCGGAATCACAAGGCACTGGTGCTTCTAAGTCCACAATTTTAATTTTAATTAAATATCGACCTTTTTTTGGAGCACTTTTTAAAACAAACGAATGTTGTTGGTTGTGGAAATGTTTTAGATAACATCTTTTCTTGCGATGTTTTTTTAACTTCCTAACATAAGGCTTCGTGCGTGTATTCTGTGGTTCAAAGTGATTCGTTTCTTCAAGGTATAGATTCAGGTCTTGAGCATCTTGTTGATAAAATGCTGGTCTCAGATATTGGAGTTCTTCATCTGGTAGAGCCAAAACTGGGGACGGCGGTGGAGTATCCTGAAATGTATATTTTGTTAGATGGCTACAGACAAAATCGATTTATTATTATCAAAATCTTAAATTTCGCAAATGAACTTACCATAATAACGTCAAATCCGTTTTGTATGCAAACAAAAGTGAATTTATTTCATAAAAATATTTCATATATATAGGTATTTCATTACACGAGTGTTGTGGTGTGGTGTGTGTGTGTGTTCGTAAAAACCTAACGCTGACAACGCAACATGGCGGAACGTTGTGGATCGGATTGCATTATTCTATGAACATGTTAGAACATGATTTTTAAGTGTGATTTATTCACTTGGGTTATTATAACAAGGCTCTACCGTAATCTAAAGCAAATATTGAGTATTAATTGAAAAAAAAAAAACAAAAATAATAATTCATATAGTTTTATTAAGTAATTTTTGTTTCATATAAATGTAGGTAGGTATACACAGTTTCATATTACATATTATTATGATAAATTTGATATTTATATAAGTACATTTATAATAAAATTCAAAAGTTTTTAGACACTAATAGTATTAACTAAATTTACAACCAACTTAAACTTATAACTTAATATACTTAACACACATGTTAAAAAGAGGTTTAAAAATTAAGTATGTTAGTATGTCCCCATGCTCTTGTAGAAACTTTATCTTTTAGTATCAACCTCTTGTCATCATCACCGGATAAAGCTATTTTGTTCACTGCACATGTGAAAATGTCGTGTTTAATGGATTTAAATAAAACGTTGGTTTTGCGGACAATGTCACCCTCAAACAGTGTTTTTTCATAGTCCGCTACATCCAATTTTGCTGCAATATTTTTTTTTATTCCCTTTGCTTTTTTTATTGTGTTGTCTACAGTTTTTATACAATATAGCTTAGAACGAAGTCCAACAAATTCAGAAACAATTTTACCCCCCATTTCGTCTTTAAACAAGCCTGGAATTTTTTTATTTTGTATGGGCAAGTTATATTTATTAGTCTCTCGGTAATTACTTGTATCAATATATCGTAGGAAATTTTCTTTTAAATCTTTATAAAAATTATGTGTATATATGTGGTATATAAAACTATCAGTATCCGTGTAACACATCTGTACGTTCGTGCTGTAATAAGGTTGAATTATAGAGTAGTGGAAATCATACATATGACTTTTTGATAATTCTAAGACCGTAAAACCTATATAAATTGGTTTGTTTAAAATGACTTGCTCTGGCTTTAATTGTACTGCAACTAAATTTTCTGTAAATACTGACGCACTATGAAAATTAGGTTTAACAATAAGTTGTCGTGCGCTCTTCCTTTTTTTGGTAACATTTTTGTGATCTGACCACTGATTAACCATATAAACGTTAACACGTTTCTCAGTATTTTCCAAAGTTTTTCCAAACACACTGTTATTTAAAAGCTTAAAAAAATCTTGTTCAAATTTTGAGGTACTTTTCTGTCTTAGTTCTGTATTTAAATCAATGTACTGTTTTAAGTATGGACTTTGCTTAAAACTGATTACTCGATGAATTTTCCTTAATATCAACCCATGTTTAAGACAGGTTTTCAAATGTATATAATGTATAACATAATTGAATTTGTCATATAAATTAGGAACGAGTTTATGATTCTTTCCACCCGGTGGGATACATTTTTCGGGACAGAACGGTAGGTCGTTATGCAAGTGATGCAGATGTTTGGGATATTCTAAATCTACTTCAAGAATAAAACCATACTCTGCATCTATTGAAATATCAGATACTATCAAATTATCAATTTCGTGTTGTTCTAAAAATCTGAAATTCGATAACGGTAAAAATTGACACATGCTATGTCCATATAAATTATTGCAGTCAATGTAAGCAATATAAGAACTAGGTTTAGAACGATCATAATCTGATAAAAATACGTTATTTGCTTTAGCGTATCTGTGAGAACACAAGCACACACCGCCTCTGATACCGCTTTGTAACATTCGTAACATAGCTAAGTCATCAATAAGTTCAAGCTGTACTCCCGTCTTTAACAACATCGCGTCAAAAGACAAACTAGGTGCGGTTAGGTAGAAAGCCGGATCTAATTGATAATGTTGTCTGCAAGTTTTTCTAAAATGTTCAAAAATATCGGTTAATAAAAGCACATCAGTTTTCAGATATAAATCCGTATAACTTCCTAAATCACAAATATTAAATGTTGACCATATCAAACGAGCATGTTGATAATCATCGTCAGAAATTCCGTGACCATTGAGCGCACTAAAAAAGCATTCCTTCTGAGGAAGGGATCTTTCTTGATACCTTTCCCATGAGTCCATATATTCGTAAGGATAGATGCCCTTGCGAGTAAGCAACTGAAATTTTTTATCATTGGGAAAATGACTTTTTAAATATTTAAAGTCTTCTGGCTTTAAAGTTTCAGCTAATTGACTTAAACTGGTACCCAAAAATTTGAATGAATCGACAAAACGGAGCTGAAAAAACTTATTATTGGAAACTGGTACAAATTTAGTAAAAGAAATGTAATTTTCTTTCGTTTTTGGGATAATTTTTATATCTCCATCGGCTTCACCTAATGCTTTAATAAATAAGTGGCAATCGTATCCACTTAAATTATGGAAAAATATGGGAACAAATGAAGGGCACTTATATTGCAAATTGCAATAGGGATGTGCGGCCCCACGGTATTGTCCCGTCAAGTGACAGTGATCGCGGACTTTGTCTGAAAATACTAAATGTTGGCAAATGTGACAACGTGTTGATTTCTCAAAATTTACTTTGTCCATCTCACTAAATATCATGGGAGAGATTGAACTCACTATTTCATAGATTTTTTTCACATCCTCAAATATACAGCGCACAAACCGCTGGTCGCAATCAGGCCCTCGATATGACACGTATCGATTATAGCTCGGATCTTCGCAACAAACAATATGATACGCGAACGCGATGGGTATATGTTGATGTAACGTAGACGTGTTGCTGCCAGTGGCGGTACAGTCAACATCAGATCTTTGTAGCATCGATTCGAAATCAGCGTAGATACAAAAAGGTATGTTTTGTTTACGATGGAAGTTTTTAAATTGAATTACTGAACCTTTTTCAGGTAGCACCGTCACTACACCGCTACATATATGATAATCAACTTCTTGTGGCGTATTAAAAAATATAAGACATAAATCACAGAAATATAACCTGCTGTGATGTGAAGTAACCTGGCTTCGAAAAAGTCTGGAACAATCTTTAATTAAACAATAATGTGCAGTATTACCATTATCGAGATACAACAAATGTATAATTTTGTTGTTGTCATCTTTATTAAAGTCTGATTTATACAGCGGACCTATTATAGTTTTATTATTTTTTAAGCCATATATTATAAACTTAATATTCGAATTATTACCTTCGAAAGTCTGTATGTCGCGAAAAGTGACAGGAAAACGCATTCCAGAAATATCAAACATTTTAAAAGTATTTGGATAAGATGTAACTCTTTCTGGGTGTTTTTTGGCTGGATAGAGAGCTGCCGACACACACCATAAAAAACAGTATTGATCTTTATTATTGATATTTAGACATGCCTTTTTTAGTTGAATTGATTTAGGCAATTCAATAAAACTAGAACCTCCGAGTGGCTGGTATTTATTTAGATTGATCTCAACATGTGAATTGTTTAAAAAAGCCCACCCGCTGTCACGGTGCTCAAATTCTTCGATACGTTTTTTTAGATAATTAACCACTTCGAGATAAAAATTTTCGAAGTTATAATTAAAGTACAAAAGTTTATTTTTCGACCCAAAGGATTTTATTGATTGTGAATTATTTTTAAATTGCAGAAATGTTGCAAATAGTTCAAAATTGACTTTCACACATATGTGCTTAATAAGGAATTCATCTAGGAGTGACTTTATTTTGATATGTATTTCATCAAAAAATCTATCAACAGACGTTAGTTGGTAATCATTGATTGCTACTATTTTATAAGTTATTATACGATTGCGAAAAGCGGATGTTATAATTTCCACACCATCGCTATGTTTTATTGAGTGGTTGTTTTGCTTGTGCAATTTACTTCTCAAATGACCCACCCATGATTTATTCTGTACAGATATGTTACACGTCGTACAGAAAGGCATGTTATTGAATACCACAAAATACTTTAATATTCTATTATTATCAGTTACCTAAGTAAAATATAAGTATTACGTGGTTTGAAAATACCTACCTACCAATATGGAAAATAATAATAATAATAAGCATATATAAAAAATTTAATTAAAATGAACTTAATTATTTAAAATTAACTTTATCCGAGTAGTGCGTGGGCTCAGAAAGCTCGAACTCCTTCCAGGCTTGGCTCAGGAAGCCTTGAACTGCTTCCCACGATGGTGATTGGTCGTCGCTCTGTAGTCGGACGGACACTAACGCAGCCTTGTATCTAACATCGATCGGCTTAGTTAGATAGTCACGTTTATTATAGATCTTAAGGTCTATAACATAGTCCCCAGTTGTCACGGCAGTCCGACGAGAGGTACCAGTTGAGACCCGGCTAGAGAAGCTTGACGTCAACACTCCACCCTGCTTAGGTTGGTTGCTGGCGACCTCCTCTGACCGTAATATGTTGAACAAGTCAGTGCGTGGTTTCTTGTTTACTCTGTAAAAAAAAAGATATTTATAGTTTAAGTTCATTTTATTATGTTAGCGTAAATACTGTTATTTACAGATACTATTATTTTAGGATAATAATGTAAGAAACAAGTATACGGATTGGCTCGCAGGCAAGCCGGTGGTGCTGCCTGATGGATTAATAATATTAATAAAAAATTACATTTCTTATTGAACTATTTTCTAAGATTAGCATAGTTGTAATAGTGTTTTTATTAAGAAAAAACGGGGTGAGGGACTTCAGTTTATAATAACTATGTAATGAGATAGTATGTATGTAACTATGGTATAGTATATGATTATGTACCTCTGAGCAGAGACAGACTCGTATGACGTGGATTCGGTCGACGTCCGGCGAATGCGTGGCTTGGCACTCTTGACAGCAACCGATTTCCTTTTCGTAGTGGTTTTCTTTTCGGGCGCCTCGAACACGGTGGATTCAAACTCTGAGTCAGACCTGTTAAAATAAATATTTATACATGTATCATTTACAGTTGAAACACTGACACACAAATAATTAATAATTTTCATAACAATCTATAACATAGACATTATGTGCTATCCTCAACAACACATGTGTACGATATGCTTGCTATCCATCTGTGGAAAATAAGTAAATTATTGAAAAAAAACTAAAAGTACTTACGCACATTTTAATTATATTATCTTTGATGGAATCAAACACTGATGGAAACTGATGGTGACTGTTGAGCACTGGCGGGTACTGATGGGTACTATGATGGAGTCACGATTATGTTGAACCACCGAAGTGAATTGTGGAAATAACGAAATTTCCTCAATTGTTGTGTTTTTATGTTGAAAAAGGTAGATGTCATCATTAAATAAAATCAGTCAAAATCAGTAGAGCATAAAGTAATACTTTTTATGAAAATCTGATCATTTTTATGACTCTTATTGTAAATAGAATAAGGTCGCTAAGATTTTAACAGTGTTTAATCATTACTATTATAGCATAGAACGACTCATTAATTCTGAATCCAAACTTTGCTGAAACTTAAATAGAACAATTATTTGTTTGAAACTGACAGCTGCACATAAGACATTTTATAATACATCATATTACAAGTAACATTTTATTAATTCTACTACATTGTAATTTAAGCTGCAGTGGCTGGTTGCGAAAACGCTATGATTGCGTTTTATTGCTTAGGGACGTTCCAATAGAAATAAACATCGAGTTAATTTATAAATCGATTCATATCGTAAATTATCAAGCCCATTAAAAACATTGATTTTTTCATTCGTTTTTCAATACAATGTACTTACTTACATATAAAACTTTCAAGACATGTTATTTCAATTTTGTGAATGTTAAATGATCCCGGGGTATTTTTGTTTTAACTTAAGTAATGAATGTATTTTTGGTATCACAATTTTACAGATTGTTGAAGGTGTCCTCTCTTTAACAATCTGTGTTGAGAGGGCTCCTCTCTATCGTTTAACAATATATCTAATACTAAAATAGTTTAGTTATAAAACTAGTACCAGTAGTTGAAAGCTAATAATTTGTAACAAAATACCGCAGGAACAATGTTTTACCCAATATTTATTTAGTTGTAAGTAAAAGAAAACATTGCATAAACTTTAACCCTTATGTATTGGAATATCGAGTAAATATAAAACACCATCGAACACATATTAAATTTTTAACATCACTATTATAGTTCGAGAGCTAGCTTTAAAGGTAATTGTGTAAGTAGCAATATTCTTTCAAATAATTAGGACCTTCATATTAAAATCCATTATAACAACATGAAACAATTAAAAAACTAAAAAAAATATTATATGCTCTTGTTTGTGACAGAAAAATAAAGATTTATGACTGAAAACAATGGTATAATTAGAATTGTATTTTTTTTTGTTTTCATATTTATTTTAAAAATATTTCATTATTATTTAAGAGCATTTCGTTTATGAAAACTAACGTATCATATTTTATTATAATTTGACTTATTGGTATGTTTTAATGTGTTGATAAAATAGTGCTAAGCTCTCAGACTTTAATGCGGGGGGAGTGCAAGCGAAGCTCGAGTTTCTGTTCCCACGTTCTCGTCCATTGCAATGGGAACGGCGACGACTTCGGCAACTAGCTATCGACCACGTGCGTGTTCAGTGTATTAATAATTAACATTTTCTATTCAATGTTAATTACAATAAACGAAGAAAATTGTGAAATATTATAAATAACATCAGGTAAGTGCTCACAATTATTTCTGCTTACTTTTTTTGTCCAATTAGGTATTTCTGGTTATAAAAAAAAATATTTCAAGAATTATTCTTTATTTTAATTTTTTCCTATCAAACCTATCTTTTATTAATTTAAAGCCAGAAGAGTATATATTTTAAACTGATTAAAATAATGTACGATTTATTGCTAATAAATTTGGTAAATGCAACACGTGGTAGTTATATAATTTATAACGATTAAATAGTTTTATCATATTACTTTAAATTAACTAATTACATACTTCAAAATCCAGAATAGTATATTTTTGAAACTGATCAAAATAATGTACGATTTATTGCTAATAAATTTGGTAAATGCAACACGTGGTAGTTATATAATTTATAACGATTAAATAGTTTTATCACATTACTTTAAATTAACTAATTACATACTTCAAAATCCAGAATAGTATATTTTTGAAACTGATCAAAATAATGTACGATTTATTGCTAATAAATTTGGTAAATGCAACACGTGGTAGTTATATAATTTATAACGATTAAATAGTTTTATCATATTACTTTAAATTAACTAATTACATACTTCAAAATCCAGAATAGTATATTTTTGAAACTGATCAAAATAATGTACGATTTATTGCTAATAAATTTGGTAAATGCAACACGTGGTAGTTATATAATTTATAACGATTAAATAGTTTTATCATATTACTTTAAATTAACTAATTACATACTTCAAAATCCAGAATAGTATATTTTTGAAACTGATCAAAATGTATTAATGTACTATTTATTGCTAATAATTTTTGTAAATGCAACACGTGGTAGTAATATAATCTATAACGATTAAATAGTTTTGTCATATTACTTTAAATATAAAGGTAAGGAACAAATTTCGACAAAATAATCGACGAACAGACAACCTCTTTTTCGGTCTCAATCGATTCAGGACATCTATTAGACCAATATACATCATATAAACTATTTTCATAAAATGCATATTTACCAAGGTAATTTATTTCAAAGATTTATATATTTTGTTATTTTTTAAATATTCTTGAAAATTATGAGTCAAAGGTTAATAAAATGCATTTATTGGGTCGATGATACTAACTTGTTAAAATTAGCAATTGGAAAAAAAATCTTAAAAATTTAAAGACCCAAAAATTATTACAACTTTACCTAACGATTTAAGCAGAAAAAATTATTTGTTAGTTTTATTGAATTCTCATAGAGCCCCAAACGCTTACTCCAAGTTTTCCCCAAAAAGGCGACACACTAACCTCTTTATTCCTAATGAATATATTAAAGTGCATAATTATTATGATTATGAAATTGACATATTATTATCTATTTATTTTTAGCTAGTAATAAAAGTTAATACATGTTTTTAATTTTAGGATACTTGCTCGATAATGGAGTTGGGTGTTGGTGATTACAACGACAAGGTGTTTGCTTTATGTAACTTGTAAGTATCCCACTGCAACAAAGGGCATTATGAGGAAAAGTTTTCAATTAATGTAATATTTTTTATTGTTGTTGATTTCAGGTCAGAGAGTGAGTTCCTGCTCATTGCAAGACAACAGGGATGTTCAGCAAACGTAGAATTTTAGTATGCACGATAACAATGTAAAATTTTATTAAAAAATGCTACCCCATATTCCCCATTCCCTTAGAGATAGTATGATTATTTGGTAATAAGCAATCACATACAGTTTACTTATTGTATGTGATAGCTTAAGGTACTCGAAGTTTTGGTAGTAAAAGGTATTAAAAGGTAATAAAAGGTAATAAGCGATCACATACAGTTTACTTATTGTATGTGATAGCTTAAGGTACTCGAAGTTTTGGTAGTAAAAGGTAATAAAAGGTAATAAGCGATCACATACAAGTTTGCCTAGTATGTGATAGCTAAAGGTTTTAATGGTTGGTTTTGCTAAAAAGGTAACAAAGTAAGTATAAGTAGTAAGTATATGAAGTCTCTAGAGCGAGAGAGAGAAAGAGAGATATTTAGAAAGCTAGTACAGTTTTGATATATTAGGTAGTTAGGAGTCTGTTCAGTGCGTGATCTTACCACGGGCTCGCAGGGAGTTACTCTAACACGGTGCTTCCAGCTGAACAGTTTAGGAGTCTGTTCAGTGCGTGATCTTACCACGGGCTCGCAGGAAGTTACTGCGGTGCTTCCAGCTGAACAGTTTAGGAGTCTGTTCGGTGCGTGATCTTACCACGGGCTCGCAGGGAGTTAACTACGGTGCTTCCAACCGAACAGTTTAGAAGGTGTTGGTGCGTGATCTTACCATGGGCTCGCAGAGGGATACTTACCACGGTTCTCTCAGCCAACCCCTGTTAGGAGTCTGTTCAGTGCGTGATCTTACCACGGGCTCGCAGGGAGTTACTCTAACACGGTGCTTCCAGCTGAACAGTTTAGGAGTCTGTTCAGTGCGTGATCTTACCACGGGCTCGCAGGAAGTTACTGCGGTGCTTCCAGCTGAACAGTTTAGGAGTCTGTTCGGTGCGTGATCTTACCACGGGCTCGCAGGGAGTTAACTACGGTGCTTCCAGCCGAACAGTTTAGAAGGTGTTGGTGCGTGATCTTACCATGGGCTCGCAGAGGGATACTTACCACGGTTCTCTCAGCCAACACCTGTTAGGAGTCTGTTCAGTGCGTGATCTTACCACGGGCTCGCAGGGAGTTACTCTAACACGGTGCTTCCAGCTGAACAGTTTAGGAGTCTGTTCAGTGCGTGATCTTACCACGGGCTCGCAGGAAGTTACTGCGGTGCTTCCAGCTGAACAGTTTAGGAGTCTGTTCGGTGCGTGATCTTACCACGGGCTCGCAGGGAGTTAACTACGGTGCTTCCAGCCGAACAGTTTAGAAGGTGTTGGTGCGTGATCTTACCATGGGCTCGCAGAGGGATACTTACCACGGTTCTCTCAGCCAACACCTGTTAGGAGTCTGTTCAGTGCGTGATCTTACCACGGGCTCGCAGGGAGTTACTCTAACACGGTGCTTCCAGCTGAACAGTTTAGGAGTCTGTTCAGTGCGTGATCTTACCACGGGCTCGCAGGAAGTTACTGCGGTGCTTCCAGCTGAACAGTTTAGGAGTCTGTTCGGTGCGTGATCTTACCACGGGCTCGCAGGGAGTTAACTACGGTGCTTCCAGCCGAACAGTTTAGAAGGTGTTGGTGCGTGATCTTACCATGGGCTCGCAGAGGGATACTTACCACGGTTCTCTCAGCCAACACCTGTTAGGAGTCTGTTCAGTGCGTGATCTTACCACGGGCTCGCAGGGAGTTACTCTAACACGGTGCTTCCAGCTGAACAGTTTAGGAGTCTGTTCAGTGCGTGATCTTACCACGGGCTCGCAGGAAGTTACTGCGGTGCTTCCAGCTGAACAGTTTAGGAGTCTGTTCGGTGCGTGATCTTACCACGGGCTCGCAGGGAGTTAACTACGGTGCTTCCAGCCGAACAGTTTAGAAGGTGTTGGTGCGTGATCTTACCATGGGCTCGCAGAGGGATACTTACCACGGTTCTCTCAGCCAACACCTGTTAGGAGTCTGTTCAGTGCGTGATCTTACCACGGGCTCGCAGGAAGTTACTGCGGTGCTTCCAGCTGAACAGTTTAGGAGTCTGTTCGGTGCGTGATCTTACCACGGGCTCGCAGGGAGTTAACTACGGTGCTTCCAGCCGAACAGTTTAGAAGGTGTTGGTGCGTGATCTTACCATGGGCTCGCAGAGGGATACTTACCACGGTTCTCTCAGCCAACACCTGTTAGGAGTCTGTTCAGTGCGTGATCTTACCACGGGCTCGCAGGGAGTTACTCTAACATGGTGCTTCCAGCTGAACAGTTTAGGAGTCTGTTCAGTGCGTGATCTTACCACGGGCTCGCAGGAAGTTAACTACGGTGCTTCCAACCGAACAGTTTAGAAGTATTTGTTGCATGATCTTCCTGAGGATTCTAGCATACATAATGGTTATTGGGAATTCTGGTCAACCGAAGTGAGTGAGGGCGTGAGCCCGAAGAACGGAGGTGGGGCAGAATTCCCAATAACCATCTACTCCTCTGCCTACCCCTTCGGGGATATAGGCGTAATTTATGTATGTATGTATGTATTTTTTGGTGTTGTGCGGCAGTTAGCTTGATGGTGCAACATGACCATATTCAAATTGTTTGACGGACGGTTTGGTCGACTTCACAAAATATGATCAGTCGTTTTCGCTCAGGGGCAGTTTTGTGTATAGTTATGGTCTTATAATAGTTTCGAGTAGCGTAGCTTATCACGTTAAATATTGACCTTTTGAATTTGACACACACGTCTTCAATGTTTAACGTATTTCTTTGACAATAATTCATGAGTGTAATGGATACATTATGTGAATAAACAAAATTGTATTTATTTAGTTCAGTTCTAATTTATTTCTTGTCATGTCCCAGGCCCCCATCAACGCGTTGAGGTTTTCTGGTCTTAAAGACTTCTTGTCATGTCCCAGGCCCCCATCAACGCGTTGAGGTGTATCACCCAGGGGATGTTTAGTGGCGTATGGAGAGAACCTCTTCCCTCGAGTCCCACATATCCTTCAAGGCGGCGTTCCCGTCGCTGCGAAGGAATGCGTAACTGCAGTTTACCCCTGGTTAAAAAAAAAGAAAAAAAAAGGAAGATTTGTCCACATTACTGCAACAAACTACTTTTTGAGTCCTAGGAGGCTAAATTAGGAAAAAGTGTTGAGAGGTCAAGTGCTCAAAATGGTCCTAGGAAAGCCATGATACACGATTGCGTACCGAGTTCACCAATTCTCCGGAAGTTTGAATAGTTGCCAGTGGTTTGACGAGGGTGAGATTCACTGAACTTGGACGGGATATTAGGTGCTCTACTAACTATAAAGTTTTAGACGTCTTTCAATTTGGAGTCTATTTCGGGCCTGTCTGATAAATTTGTTTCGTTGCCCTGTACTTTGCTTGTTAAAACACGAGCTTATTGGCCCGCTCCTCAGCGTATCAAACAGAGGACGCAACGTGTGCAATTAGGAGTACTTGAAAGTAAACATTCTAGACCCTTGTGGCATTTAGCTATGAATTTAGTTATATAGCAAAGTCTATTTACAGGCATACGATTAGTGAAGCGACAAAGTCCTGAAGATTTTGCATGGCAGATGTTATTTAGCGGAATATTTATTAAGTAAATTTATTGAATTTCCCACATTTCTGTCTTGTTTTTCTATCCTTAGACTTTGCACATAGATAATAATGGCCCTTGGAGACACTTGAATTGATGTCGGAAATTAAAGGTTCTGTTTCAAGGAGTTTCTGTTTCAAAGGTTTACTACATTATTAGCCGCGCGGGGTCCGCTGGACCCCAGGTATCTCACTATGGCATGTGTAGTTGACGCTGCAGCTAGCGGAACGCACAGTCACGCACGTAATATATTTACCGAAATAGGACAAAACCTAAGTCACTTGGGGTCCGATGGACCCCACGCGACTAGTTAAAGGTTAATAAATTATTACTTACCGACGATGGTGCAGTGTTTAGCGGGGTAGTTCGTCATCTGTAGGCTTATTCGCTAACTTTTTTTGACAGGTGAAAGTGATGATCACCGAACTATTTTACTTATCCATTACTGTTTTCACAGGACAAGTGTCACAATAGCGTTATAGTAAATTAGTAATGGTTCACCACCTCCACGTAAATAGTTCAGTGATTATCACTCTCAGGTGTCAATAAAAGTTAGCGAATAGGCCCACTGGTCCCAAGTGCCTATGGCCCATTTAGGACGAGTTGAAGAAAACCAAAAATAATTAAAAAATTGCTTAAACTAAGCAATTATTTATTTCCTTTAATATGTTTTGTGTAGACGGTAGAATTGTTAACTATTATTATAATTGACATCATAGAAATTGCGTTAGTCTGATGACCTGTAGCATATCGAATCTACACATGTACCTAACATGTGTACTATGCTCCAAGGAATGAAATTAATTTTGTGCTACACGTTATACCAAACCCATTCTTTTGTATTGTTGGTTGATGGCACTCACTATAAAGCCAACGGAGACTGAATTGAAATAGTAATTTTGTTCAACCATGATGGGTTTGTTTTAACTTGACTCTTTAGAAACAATTTAGACACAAGAGAATTATGGTCTGTCTAAATCCTCGAGTAAAACACTTCACACCTATTTTAGAATTCCAGACCATTATTGTGTCTTAAATTGAATCAACGACTCCGGGCAACATTAAGATTTCACCGAGTTCCAGGCAAATGAGCCGAAGAGTCTCATAAGTACATGAATATTCAATAGAACAATTTGATAGCAGAGTGGCGAAATTCGCCCCCGGCTTATCCACAGGCTAACCCCCTTTGGCAGGATATAAATAGTCTCGACTCCAAGAATTCCGTCATGTACAGCTTGGCAAGAAAGAGAATAAAAGAGTTTGCTGCGGTGACAGATAGAACTAATTGTTTTTTGTAATAGAATCACTGATTTGCTGCCGAACTGTGGTACCCAGTTCTAATGTCAATTTTTCCGGTAACTTTGCGATTTGTTTGCATTTAAATTTATTAGCTTGAATTCAAAGGAAAACTGACTAAAAATGAACAAACACTCACAAGTGGCGCCCTCATTTTATCCAGACTTTTTTCTGCCAAGCTGTAATAAGTTAGCGTACATCATGGCTGTAGTTTTCTTTTTATGACGGATGAAATATGCAGAATATGATTTAGTACAAGGGAAAGGGTTTCACAAGAATACTTTCCATGTCCCTGCGCCTAACAAGTTTCCAACAATGTGAAGCATAATGTGAGTGTATCCCTGAATATGACTTTCTCTATTTACAAGGGTAGTCGTACGCGGGGCCCCAAATAGGCTATATGGGTTTAACGGATTTTCGGCGTCGACACCATCACGGGTCGGCTCATAGCGAGTTATTCGATTTGACTAGTCAAATCAGATACTGAATATAGTTGTAACGTATTTTCTGTCGAAGTTTATAAAATAAAAGACAACATTTTCATAAAATGGAATGAAATAAAAGTTCTATAAAATACGTGATTTCTACCTACCTATAGAGGAATGGCGTGATGTATATTTTGCAGTAATTCTACTTTAACAGTGGTGACAATTGTATCTCTCTGAAGGCATTTGTGCAAAATTTTAAAAATAAGTGCGATTTCCACTTCTTTGTTGCACTCTAGAATGTTACACAATGCTGCCAAATGCAGAGGCCTAATTTACGAATTAAAACGCTGGTTCGCTTTAGCCGTGTGGTGACGGCAGAGCAGAATACAATTGTCGTTTCTCTCATTCCACCTAGCAATATAAATGTACAGCGATTTATGTGCCCGATATATGGCAATAGGCTACCTATTTACATAGGATCGAACATAATTGGCGAAAAGTGGGTGTTAATTCACCTCTGCCCACCCCTACGGGCATATAGACGTGATTTATGTGTGTATGTGTTCGCTTTAGATATCCTGAACAGTATTTTCCGGTATGCAATGGAGATATAGTTAGGCTAAACGATGTTCAAGTGGATGCATAAACCAAATGTGATAGAGTTAAGCGTGGATAGTGTATGCACAAAATCCAACAATTTATTAATCAGCGCCAAAACGTTTGCCTGGCAAAAGCTAGAAATCGTAATAAACTAGATGAAGGCATCCAAAAGGGAAAATCCGAAGCATCACAGTGGCCGTTTTCATTAATACGAAGTGGTGTTTTCGAATGGATTGGAATGTTTTTTCTTCAATACCCAATATTTTTTCCGTACTATTCCTATTCGACGCCGACAAAGATTATGTTCCAATAAGAGCAGGCCGCAAATTTCAGTAGGTCTACTCTGAAACTCCGAACGATTAACTCACATCTATCCGTCTTTCTCACGCCACTGCGTGTTAAAATAAGAGCGACAAAGACTCGATCAAACGAAATAAACTTCCAGAGTAACGCCTCAGTTTTAGTAATGTAAACTCGTGCGTTAATAACACTAAAAGCTCGGACACAGGCCGCCATCACGCACAACTTCCAATATCAGTAATGGCCTCTTCTAGGGATGTGAAAAAGACCACTTTACAAATTGAGCGTTCGAAATCTTTCCGGCTTAGCGGTTCTTATGGGGTCCCTAGACGATCTAAATTGCTTGACAATGCTTGATGAAAAAATTTAAATTTTGTAAGGTGACAACGACGAATCTTTGACAAACAAGCATACCTGTGTTCAAATAAGTTGGTGTAGTACCTATGTCGTCCTACTCTTTACTGTCAATCGCCATCTCCTCATCAATAGGCATGATGACTAATTTTGAAAAACTACACCATGTTTTTCTTACGTTAGACACGTAAGAAAAACATGGTGTAGTTTTTTTAAATTTTTCAAAAGTTTCTAATAAATTACATTTTGTAAAAGCTTTCGATTTTGATAGAAAAAATATGTTTTGAAACGCCAAAATAGCAATGGCGTCTGTGTGACGTCACGATTCCGTAAAAGGCCAGTTTCTCTAATAAACTAGTGAATTTGATTGGCAAATAAAATGTCAAAATGGAGATAATTAAATAATGACGTCCCGCGGCGTTTTAGCAAATCTGGAGGATTGCTAAGTTTTGTACTTCTATTTTTATAAAATAAATATCAGTCACAAGTATAATATAATATGACAACAAGTGACTGTTAACGAATCTCCTTATCCTAAATTATTATAATAAATCATTATATCAGTGATTCTTTGTTAGTGTCATCATCGCTATAGCATTAATTTAGTTTCTTTTATAGTCTTTCTGTACTTCTAGGTAAATCAACATACATGTTAATTTTTTTTTCACATACATTTCATACAGTCTCTTAACATGTTCATATAAGCAGTATATAAAAGTAGAAAAAAAATACTTTAAAATAATACTTCGTCATTGTCAAATGACTACCAACTTACTTTTTCCCTTGTATTGTATTGTAGGTACTCGTTTCTTATTCTTATACTTTCAAAAATATTTTTCGACACTCAAGAAAATAAACAAGGATTTTTAATAGAGAAATGATTTCCCAGTTTTTTTTATTTGGATTTTTCAGTTTTTAAATCTTTAAGATGTATATAATAATTATTATGGATCTCAACATTTTAGTTATGCGACTGCTGCTGGTTTACTTTCTGCTATTTGCTATCATTTTGCAGATTTTTTTTATTTGAAGGGTTGTAAGTATAAAGTTTCCTGACTTTACTTGACATAGGATGGATTGGTCATGTCATGCGAAGAGATGATAGCTATGTTGGCAGAAAAATGTTAAGTATGAACGTAGAAAGACGTAGAAGGAGAGGAAGACCAAAGAAAAGATGGATGGATTGTGTAAAGGAGGATATGGTAGCGAGAGTGGTGGATGAGAAATTGGTGAAGGATAGAGAGGAGTGGGAGAAGAAAACATGTTGTGCAGACCCCGCCTAGAGCGGTATAAGGGCAGGAAGAAGAAGAAGATTCATGGGCCAAATTTTGTAAAAGTATTCCAACATAAGACTTTATTCAGCAATGTTAAGATGTAACGGGAGGGTTATACGGGGCCCTAACAGCCGGTTTTTTGATGCAATATCAGTTTGATATTTGAGCATTAGTAACAATTTTTTTTATTTTTTATTTAACAGCTGTGCATCAAAAATCCGGCCCTGAGGGATCTATTATTTTTTAGTTCCGTATAATTTGCCACCCCTGGGGGAGTGCGTGACCGACGGATTCAGCCTTGACTGCCGCTCTCCGGCCTCAATGTCAACACCCTGCTGTTCGATATGTGCAAATATTCACCCCCCTTCAGCTGTCAAGGTTTCTCCGTACCAGATGTAAGTATGATTTACACCAACTATAAGGGTCAGTATTCAAGAGTACATTTCAAAGCGAAAATAAGAGGTATGTTTTTAGGTAAATAATATAGTCCCGTTCGGCTAAGCTAGATGGCGCTGAATGTTTTAGCATGTCCTATTAAGCAACGTTTTCAGCTAACATTAGTTAGTATTAATAGGTATGAAACGCTGAAAAATACATATTGTTTCTAATTTTGTATTATACGTTTAATACAAAGAAACTTTTTCCAAAAGTCGCACAAATAATAGAACCCTAAACGGTGTATAAGTATATACTTCCGTCATATCTTTATTGGTTGTGTCATTTATTACAAAATCAGCGACTTGAATGAAGGCTAACACTGCCTTTGCCCTTGACTCATCGATGCCTTGCCCTCAAAGTAAACTAGACGTACATTATTCAATTTGGCATAGGTATAGGCAGAGATTCTATTTTGCTCTAGAATGCAAGATTACACAATTTTGAATAGGTAACTGAAGTTGTCTTAGGACCGAGTATTTAGCAAATACTGCACACAGAAGACGAACTATTAAATTGGAATATTCAACAGATTCAGAAACAAAATTGTAAAAACAAAATCTCTGCCTAGTGTGTACTCAGAGGGTACTTAAACTTTGATTAGAAAATAATTTTAATAAAATATGATAAAAAAACATTGTTTTTTTTAACATTTGGCTTTAACTGTGGCTTTTAGTGGTTTGGTAGAGAAAAACTCCCAACAGTTTAGTGAATATTTAGATAACAGAGCCCGTAATTAGACAAGTGGGTACTTACATTATTATTTTTGAGGGACGATAGAAAGGTATTTATGTTAGAAGTTAAAGCAGTAATAAATACTTTTTTACTGAGTTAGCCAACTTCGAAACTTGGACGTCTTGGGATTCAGACAATCGGTATTAGCATTGCAGATATAATATTTTAAAATATATCAATATTATTGTAGGTAAGTTAGTATAAGAGTATATAGAAGTATTTTGGTAAATAAGATATCACATATCAAATTATAAATAGACATCTATGTACAACGACTTTAGTGGTTAGAAAAAGAATTTCGAAAAATTATGGTCTCGATGCGGGAATCGAACCCGCGTCCGCTGCTATCCGGGCAGGTGCCTGACCGCTCGGCCAACCAAGACACTTGTCTCAGTGTCTTGAGACTAATTTTTCTAACATTTATATAATGTTTAAATTAAAATCGAATAGACATTTACCACATTCTCTGTTATTCTTAATTGTGTCTTGATAATAGAGATATCTGTTAGTAATGACAAGTCATGCTTAGATATTAAATATATTTTTGTAATTTTAATTTAATGATGTCGCTTTGGGATTACACGTCTGACATATTTTGTGTTGAGTCTGTGATCCCAGCATAGACAGAGTAAACGAGACTGTAAAATTGAAAATAATATTTTTTTAAATTTACAGAACATGGTTATATTTTTATCTGGATGAAAACCATTTTTTAACCAATAAATAATGTTTGGACGGTTCCGAATATAATCTCTCAGTAAACAAAGGAGGGACTGTGATTAATAAAAAGCAAACAAAACAAGAAAACATTGGAAATTTATCAGCATTTAAGTTAAAAGGACCACGGTATCTGGAACCTTAGGTCCGTCCATGATTCGGAAGGATCAGGGCCAGCAAGAGTAGATGCGTACATTCCATTGGATATTGGATTTTGTGGTTTGTGTTCTCAAACACTTTCAAACAAAAAGATATTTTATAAGCTCCCAAACGGTATTCCGAAATTTAGCCGTTGAAACCCCTTCAAAGAGTTATTAATGTCCGTTTATATCTACCGACTTGAATTGAGCGTATCAGACACCGTTTATTTACATTTACAGGTATTGAGCGTGCCAGACATTGGTAGACACCGTCGTCGGCGTCTTCGTATTTTGACTATTTAGATACTTTCATGTGTGTGTAAGCCGTGTGGTGACGGCAGAGTAGAATACAATTGTCAACACCCCAAATCTCTCCCGTGGGTGTCGTACAAGGCGACTAAGGATAAATCAGCGATGAGTAATGGACAGCAGCGTTCCTCTTTTATCACCTAGCAATAGTACTGCAACTTTTGTGTCCGATAAATGGCAATAGGCTCGCCACCTATTACATGGGACTTAACATAATTGGCGAAACGTGGGTGCTAGTTCACCTCTGCCTACCCCTTCGGGGATATAGGCGTGACTTATGTATGTATGTATGAAGATACTTTCATCACCATCATCACATCATCACCAGGTCCTTTAATGTCCCCACTGCTGGGGCACGGGCCTTCCCTATGGATGGAAGAATGTAGGGAGAATAGGCCATAGCCCACCACGCTGGCTTAGTGCGGGTTGGTGGGTATTATTTAACGAAACTGTAGATGCAGCAGGAACCAACGGCTTAACTTGCCTTCCGAAACGTGGAGGAACTCGAGATAATAAATTTTTGGTCACCCATCCAATTACCGGCCTTATAGAACATTGCTTAGTTAGAGCACGTTAGATCAGTGATTTTCAAACATTTTGAATACGCATCCCCTTTACTGGTTGAAAAATTCTAGTGAACACCTAAGGTAATAGAATAGACAAAAAGTAAGAGACTTGCTGCCACACTCAGAGACGTCAAAAAACGTTAATGAGTATTTAACGTCAAAAAATGACAATTCAAAACTAGTCGCTATTCTTGCCGAGTCTATGGTCTAGATTTGAATGAAATTTTTTGACATTAAATACTCATTAAAGTTAATTGACGTCTCTGAGTGCGGCAGTTACATGTCTCTATTTCATTTCATTCTCACTGAAACGGTGTATACAAATAGTATATGACCTGAAAGAGGTGGAAATAGATCACAGTCATGTAGATGAACTGTGATTTATTGTCCGAGGTGAATGCATACAGCTGGTCCAAAAAAAAACAACCCATCAAAAACAAGGTCTAAACCCCACATTCTACGCCCACGTGCGTAAAACGCCAACTCACTACATGTAGGCACCAGAGGGGCGCGCAAAGAAAAATGTTCCGAGTGTACACAGGTTGGGAATCTATAAATTCCCGTAAACGAGTGATTGGCAGAGAGAAATGACCGTGCGTCCCTGTGGGGAAACGATGAATTACTGCCGACGTTTTTGTTGGGAAACTTTTAAATTCGACACTCACCTCGCCTGCGACACAGCGACGCACCTATGTTTAAGGTTGTGCCCACGAGAATTTTCTTTCGAAAATATTCATCCTTATAATATACTGGCTTCGCAGTTTCGCACGATATGCGAAATAAAAAGTATACAACATTTTAACTAGATTATCATTCAATCCCAGTAACAGTAACTCAGTACAGTTATTGCAAATCACGATGGCGAGCGAGATTTACTCGTAGTTAACACATAACTGTATATTTATTTTGTATCACAGAATAATTAAGAGTATATAGTATGTAGTATTATCCGTTGAAGTAGCGAACCTAATTTATAAAAGATGTTAATTTCAGCCTTAAAAAGTAATAGGACGTGCCAAAGTAAAGCCAAAGATTTTAACGTGTGCAAGTTAGATTTAGAATTTAGAAAAGATTGGTTTTTTACGTAATGCGCTAATCTGACACGTCACTTTGTTTAAAGAAAGGGAGTTCTCTTTACAGTCAAGCATTCGGATCCGTACAGAAGCGGCGGGCGAACTGCAGTCTTAGGCAAAATACTTTACAACTCTTCTTCTTCTCCCTGCCATGTTCCCAGTCTATCTGGGTTCGGCGCAGTATGTTTCCTCTTCCATTCATATCGGTCAGACGTCATCAAGCCATCCACTCCCTTTTGATTCATATCGTGATAAATGAATGTATAGAAAAGAGACGCAATGGACCATGTCGAGAGACCGATGAACGGAGAGAGTGATTGGAATGACAACATTCCAATCCATACTGCTCAAGGTTTTGGCTTAGGTTTTACAACTGACCCTATATATGCAACAAGTTTGAATATACAGGGTTAGTTGTAAAGTACTATAAACACTAGGATGCCTGAGAAAAATGTTTATGCATGGAAGGTGCAGCGGAGGGCGCCTCACAATCACAAAGCTTGTTTGCCGACGCCGGCGTGGGGCTCAATATTTACAATTCAGATCGCACCTCCGGCGGACAGTGGAATAAAATCTCGGCTTCTGGGAAATAAGCTTAAGGGTCCGTACACACCCCAGCCCGGCTAGCATGACCACCGAAATACGATATGATAAAGCCATTTACCGCTTTGAACTGTCAAAAATCCCTCTCGTACAAAACGCCCTGAGCACGTACCGCCCGTGACTCCGTGACATATATTAGGTATGTCCTTCATGGTACATTTCGTATGAAATGATGTTTCTGCAGTTTCCGTCCCTGTCCCGTTCGGGGTATTTTCCCGTTACGTTTGCGGAGACCTTAAACCTTGTGTCAATAGGTTCTAGACTCAATTTTAAATGCGATATAAATCTGCTCTCCTATCCGTGCGGGCCAGTCTGAACGGACACTCACTTCAGTAGTTGAATAAGAAAGGCCAGGAGCCGCTTTGTTGGCAGAATCAGTCTTGGTTTTCCTTTGTTGCAACTTAAATTGCGATTGTTTTCATTAGCCCCAACTACGCTATGATCTTCCCGCCCAGTTGCTAGCCCCCCTAGCCAAGTGGCCAATCTATCGAACGCATAACATACAAAATGTATTAAACTGACGTATTACAGATAAAACAATACGTCAGTTTCATTATTTTGTTTTCTATGCGCTCGAATAGATAAGCCACTTGACCAGGCCCTCAGATTATGTGTGGGTCGGCGCGCTATGTTTAACAAACACATACATAAATCATGCCAATTTATCCCCGAAGTCAATTAACACATAAATTGCAGTATATTGCTAGGTGGTTTATGAGGAATGCTGCTGCCCATTACTCATCGATGTGTTTACTCTTAGTCGCCTTGTACGACACCTACTGGGGAGATTGGGTGGTGACAATTGTATACAGTTCTACCGTCACCACACGTCAATTAAGTCAGTGTACTCACCCCCGAATACAGAAACGCTACTCAAATTTTGAGCACTGCTTATAAAGGTAAGTAGACAACAGTAGCAAGAATTTGTATGAAAAAACGTAAATTTTGACAATACTTCAACTTAAGCTGGACTCAAACTTTGAGTAGCGTTTCTGTATTCGGGTGTAATACATAGGTATTGAAGCTGTAAAGCGATTTAGTGTTGCTATAGATGTCTGCAAAGTTGCGGCGCTGATAAATATTCAATCTCGCACAGCTATTCACGCCAATGGCTAGCCAAGGTTTTCAATTTTGACCCTTGATAAAAGCTTCGGAACAAAGGGATTAGGCTGGCCTAATCCACTCGAGGCCGCCGTCCCCTGAAAGCTTTTTTATTTATATTTTTCTATGAAAAAGTGAGACCAAACAACGGCGTATTGCTTCAGGCTTTACACTATCGGCCAAGCCCGGTCGCTGTGTGATTTATTGGAATAATATTAAGTATGAGAGGGATTAAAAACACTAGTTTCTTACTTGAACTTTATGTTTGTACATTTGTGATTACGTACTGAGGGCAGAATGCCCTCATTGAAGAAAAAATGAATTTGAAAATGAATAGAAAAAATGAATTTTGAATGTTGAGATCATAATAAAACTGCTGGATTACTGTTTTGCACAGATAATAGAATCGTAGATAAAGTTCCGGCAGTTGCACCGGTTTGCCAGATAAAAAGAGCAGCAAAACTAAGTTTGTCAATGTAACTAAATTTTGGTCCGTATTTACATACATAATACATGCATAAATCACACCTATATCCCCGAAGGTGAATTAGAGGTGAATTATTAGCACCCAAGTTTCGCCAAATCGTGTTAGGTCCCATGTAATAGGCGGCGAACCTATTGCCAGTTATCGGGCACAAAAGTTGCAGTACATTAACATTACCATACATTACCATAGGTGGTATAAGAGGAACGCTACTGCCATTCCTCATCAATGTTTTATCCATAGTCGCCTTGTCGACCCCCACGGGAGAGGTTTGGGGTGGTGACAATTTTATTCTACTCTGCCGTCACCACACGGTGTCTTTACCTATTTGAAGTCGTTAAACCCACCAATCTGCACTGGGCCTGCGTAGTGGATTATAACACATTCTCCCATATTCTTTAATTCATAGGCAAGGCCATTGCCCAATCAGTAGAGACATTAAACACACAGTGATGATTCTACGCCTCGATCTTGATTGTAAGCTTATCTTTGTTATATCTAAATCAGTCATTGTTGACGAATGGCCCCCAATCCCTCCTCTGAGCATCGCCCTATTCAATTTGCCCGATTCTGGAAGTGGGCAGAAGCCCCCGCTCCATACAATGGATTAAATATAATTTGTTGGTTACTTGTGGAATATCTGCAGAGTTTTGTGGCGAAAATGTCGGAGAATTTCTCTATTGTCCGCGCTTTGAATGGAATACCGTCGTGTAAAGGTCATCGAGGCCTTATATTGTACCGGATGAAAACAATTGCATGATACTATAGTCTTATACTGACCACTTTCTACGATGAATATACGGTCTTGAAGGTTTAAAATTTATTGAAGATCGGTATTATTTCATTTTCTCGCTATGTTTTCGACTATACGTTAAATCTACGAATGAAAATGCCTACTACAATCAAAAATGTTGCAGTAAACTATTATCAAGCCCCACCTTCTTCTTCCTGCTCTGTTCCCAGTCTATCTGCGGTCGGTGTGAGTATATTTTTTCTTCAATTCATATCGGCCAGACGTCATCAAGTCATCCACTTCCCTTTGATTCATAACATCCATTACACCGGAAAGGTGCTTGATCATCTAGCCCAATATAAGCATTTAAGGAATTTGATTTTTTTGGATGACTAAATTTCAAATTATGATATACCAATATGGAAAATATATTGTACAAACAGTCGTGGAAACAAATCGTCATTAATATAATGTCGCAGGTAGTATTAGGGATTTCAGAAAATGACGACATATCGTTAAACGCCTTGTTCGTAGCAAACAATAAACTATTTCTCATACATGGTCATTACACTGGTCATTACCCTAACCTATCAAATTTCCTTTGATGGTTCATTGAACTAGTTGGGTGACCAAAATTATCTCCTCATTATGTGAAGTTCCTTCCTACTTTCCAGTGTACCCAGTTCCCAGTTTCTTTTGCACTGATGATGATTGAATCAAATGATTTTGTTTGACAAACATTCAAAGTAATGTGAAATCGCAATATTTGAAATAAATAAATAAGCAATACAATTTTTCAAAATAAATATTCAAACAATATAAAATGTGTAAATTAAGGGAAATATTTACTTTCTAACCAAATATATAAAAGAGGCACAGTTAACACCATGCCAGTCTATGAAAATTTCGATTGCCAACCTTCACTTGTGTGAAAGTCGATTGAGAAAATTTGATATAATATATTACCTGTTCATTAACTTGCCATTCCAATAAAATAAATGAAACATCTCATTTCAATTTGGCCCAATAAATAAGTCCAACGCTTCGATTTGCCTCTCAATATCACGCTTCTATATTTCAAAGGACAAATTATTAGGCATATAGGTACTTTGTATACGTCATAACGAGAGAGATTGAACGCGATATGATATCTGTATTTATCTAATCATTCCGTAATAAGTGATATCTTATTCGTACTCATTTTCGTGTTTTGATGTCTGACTCTCTCACTGTTTATCATTACCTACTAGATAAATATTTGTTACACTCTCACATATTATCTAGCCCATAGTAAGCAGTTTATATTTAGAGAATATCAGAATACCTAAATACTTTTGTTAGATCTAACTTAAGTCTACGAGTAACAAGTATTATGGAATTTCGACGCTTAATAAATATAAAAGGTGCATACTTAACAATGCTTCAGTTTAGTAAATAATAAACAAGAGACCATTGAACTACTATTACTAGCGAACTCAATGCAAGAGTTAGATTATTTTTTTGATGCATAGTTAACTCAACCAATTGTTAAAAATTTATACTAATGTTTAAATATCAGACTGATATTTAAGCATTACTAACAATTTTAGTTACTAATGGTTTAATATCAGTCTGATATTGTTACTAATGGTTAAATATCAGACTGATTATCAGAAATCAGACTGAATTTTTAACAATTGGTTGAGTTAACTATGCATCAAAAAACCCTAACACATTAAGCTTATTTACAAAATTGTCAAAATAAATTTTAAATTAAATAACGAATATGAAAAAATAAATTATAAATAATTCGAAGGATTGAGTCAAAATGTAGGAGCCAGTGAAATAATTGATAAATAATAAATACAAATAAATACAATGATATTATATTTATTTTAAATATATTATATTTATTTTAAATATAATATCATGGCTTGAATATAGTTTTCTGTATTGCTTGATTATTATTTCATTTCATTTATTATGTTTTAGATTTCGCGTATAGATGTATGCATATAGTTAGTTCATTATCTATTTTGGGTATTAATAATAATAAGCATGCTTAAAAATCTGATACAGTTTGTGTTTGATTCGCCTGTTTTCCTAAATAGACCAAAACGTATGTAATTTCATTGATGCCCACTTGTAAATTTTCGGTACTTGTTTTTTTCACAGAAACATGTGACAGAGATAGGGCTTAACTAGCTCGTTATGTTGAATGGAGTATAGGTCCTATGGAATTCAGTGTACTATCCCATTTGATACATACAAATTCTCATCGCAGCATTAGAACATTGTATATTGACGAAGAAAACAGTAAAAGCATGAGTGTTTTTTTGAATCAATATATAATCAGATACATGAGTAGTGTATCTGATTACATATTGATTCAAAATAACTCCAACTCAATATACTGACAGCTACGCAGCTATTGGTCTAACTAAAACCCATTGGATAAAATAAATTTTATCAGCTATATAACGTGTTTACCGAGAGATAACTACAACAAATCTAAATATATACCATCACACATAATAGTAGTTCATTCAAGGTCAAGTTCATTTAGTAATGTTGCTATCGCGCTGCGCGGACGACGCGTGTGTATACTGTGTGCGCGGAAACACTAAACGTAGAAAGATAAAACTATTTTTGCAAAGTGTTTAGTTGTTGTTATATAAGTCCTTAATGTCAAATCGAAGGCATCTATGGAGCGATAAGAGTAATTAAGGTTAAAATACCCATTTTTATTAGAGATGAGATTCAATTGAAAGATGAAATTCAAGAAAAAACTTGCTTTATAATTGGGGCCACGTGACAATTATTGATGTTACCAAATTTGGTTTTCCATTCAAGTTCAATAGCATCATAGTGATAAACAATCGATAACAGATTACCGAATGCAATACTGATTATACTTTCGCAGTCGAGATTCATTCAGGACAAAATGCAAACGCTTAAGTTGAGACCGGTTGTTCGGTTAGCAAAACTTCACAACAAAATCATAAGGTAACTATTTGCTGATTGTCCACAAGTTTAACTTAAAATCTTGATGCTTCAAAAGCGTCAATGACTAGAGTTTGCGTTTTATTTCAATGTTACGATAAATCGATATCAATAAAATTGTTTTCGCTTAATCAGTGTTTGGGTTAGTTCGAAATGAAATCAACTTTAATTATCTTTGCAAGCTTTTTTAAGTGCTGTGGTCGCAGTTATTCTTTTGTGGAACATTAATGTCTTTTGTTTTATTTACTGTATTTTTGGATTTTAACTATGTTGTTTTTGATTGAAGCTACAAACCAAAAACTGGTGTTATAATGTTGTCTTATATTTTCAATCGAAACAGAACATTTTCATGTAATGATAAAACTAATAATAGTAACACTCCAAATACACGCGAGAGTTAAATCTGTTAGGTTGTTTTATTTCAAATAAATGCAATTTTACTATCAATTCCTAATAAATAAGGAGGAGTTATTGCTCTAATTGCATCATCATCATTTTAATCTTACCATTTACATATTATAAAATAATACAAGGAATTCACTTTTACCCACTTAATCAAATGACATATTGAATAATAGTATTAACTTTTATTTCAAATAAATCTGGTGTTATAAACAACATATAGTTTTAAAAACTTTGTCTAACGAACTCCAGATTTATGTAAATATTTCAGTTATTTATATTTGAAAACTGTTAAATATGACAGTTTTCAAATTAACTTTTCTAAAATAAACCTTATTAAAATAATCTGAAATCTTCTATAATTTGATGTTGTTTTGTTTTGTATTTCCTTATTATGTTTCCACAGGACAGCGTCCGTACAAGCATCTACTATAAATGGGGAAGACCACCAACATCTAAAGCCATGGCAGGAGATTCCAGGGCCTTCTCGATTGCCTGTTATTGGACAGTTGGCCCATTTCCTACCATGGGGTTGGTAAATGCTATTTTTCTGATTATAATTGCCGTGTGGTGACGCAGAGCAGAATACAATTGTCACCACCCCTAACTTCGTCTCCCGTGAGACATGTTTAACTTGTCTTATTGTTGACATATTCAATATTTAGGACAGGTAAGTATATATTTTTTTCTACATGTGTGTTTTAATTAGGTATATGCAAAGGAACCAAATGTCTGGCCTCTTTATTGTTCAGGGCATGAGATTTGCCCTTCAACGTGGCACTTTTGTGACAGTGATGTGGAGGAATTTTCGACCCCATATGACTTTTATTATTGTTAATGTTTGTTTAGTTTTGTAATTTTATATAATAATTTTAAGTTATTGGTTAGATTCTATGCAAATACTTTGATTGTAACTGATATCCACACTAATTACACATGTCCAATCAAAGTATTTGCCGGTCTAACTTACGCGAATACGTTTACAATCCGTGAAAAGACTTAGGGCCTGTTTCACAATCGACAAGTAAGCTCGAAGTAGCTTACTTTGCAGTTCAATTGACATATATTTCATATAACAGCAGTCAAATGATCTGCGAAGTAAGCTACTTCGCACTTACTTGTCCATTGTGAAACAGGCCCTTAAAGGTGTATATTTTGAAATAAAAAGTACTAATTTAATTATTGTGTTGATAACATAATGATTGTTTATTTTCAGGGGAGCTATATGGTATTACGGCATTAGAACTTGCAGATAAATTGTACGAAAGACATGGACCAATCGTTCGGTTAGATGGATTCTTGGGCAGATTGCCTTTTATTATGTTATTCGACCCAGAAAGTATTGCATACGTAAGAAAAAACAATTTTCAAAACCATTTCACTTCTAACAGGTATTAATTAATAACTATGATTGTTTTATTACTTAAAAATTAACATTTTCAGATTCACCGGTCAGAAAATCAGCACCCGATAAGAACTGGTTTCGAAAGCTTACATTATTATAGGGATAAATATGGAAGAGCAGTAAAAAGTGATGATTTCAAAGCATCTGGCTTGCTAACAGAGTAAGTATTCAGGTATTTTTAATTTGGTGCTACTGCCCCACTCAGAGACGTCAATTAACGTTAATGAGTACTTAATGTCAAAAAATGACAAGTCAAAAAAGCGGCTATTCTTATGTTTCGCCAATTGTAGGTCCCATGTAATCGGTGGCGAGCCTATTGCCTTCTGTCAGGCACGTAAATCGCAGCATATTGCTAAGTTGTTTAAGAGAAACGCTGTTGTCTTTATATTTACCCTCAGTTGTATTTTGCTCTGCAGTCATCACAAGACGGATGATGATTAAAATCACTGGCGCTGCTGATGATTATAATTATTTTAATTACAGCCACGGAGAACCATGGAAACAATTTCGGTCGACAGTAAACCCAGTTTTACTTCAACCAAAAACGATTAAACTCTACACGACAAAGATCGATGAAGTTGCTCACGATATGATTGCCAGGTAAAAAATACCAAGGGGACTTTAACATTCCCATCAATCAGTTAAATGCTTTACCCTGTCTTAACCAATTTCCCCTCCACCTCTTCCGTGGGTGTCGTACAAGGTAACTAAGACTTTCTTGTGGATAGTTATTCACCACTGCGGAAGCACTCTTTCAAAAATTACTTCAAGTTTTATTGTGCTCAGAAAGTGGTCAGAAATTTCGAAAAAATTATATGGGACCTCTTTTCTTGTAATATTTTTTCAAGCATTAAATTATTTTTAATTTATCAAATTAAAATTAAATTTTAAACGAGTTTTAATGCTAATAGTTTTGAATACACAGTGTTTTGAAGATTTTTTAAATTTTATACCGTTCTTTAGAGTGATTGGGTGAATTATTTTGTTTTCATTATCATGGTGTTATAGATTACGCCATTTACGGGACGAGAACAACAAAATTCAAGGCGACTTAGAAATGGAGATGAACCTATGGTCGCTGGAGTCTATCGCGCTGGTTGCTCTGGGTCGTCGCCTTAACTGCTTCCGTGATAATCTGCCAGCAGACTCACCAGAAAAGAAACTCATCAAAATAGTTCATGAAGTCTTCAAAACTGCTGATGAATTAGACTTTAAGCCAAGCATTTGGAGGTACTACCCAACGAAGGCTTTCAAGAAAGCAATGAAACTATACGAAGAGGAAGAAAGGTAGATAGCCATTTGTATTCAGAAAGAATAAAAAAAAAAATGTCCTTACTAAACATAGATTATTTCAGGGTGGCGAAATACTTCATCGACAAAACTATAGAAGAATTGGACAAACAAGGTGTGAAGAAAAATGAAGACGAAAAAAGTGTTCTTGAAAAATTGCTAGAGATAAACAAAGACGTTGCTCTCATTATGGCGTCAGATATTCTGTTTGCAGGCGTTGACACGGTAAAATTACTGCAATATTCACTTTATTAACGAACTTTGAGGTGTTTTAGTACGGTTCCAGCAATTTCCCTTTCAACTTTATAACATCATCAAGTCACTTTATAACTGATTTAATTATATTTAAAATTTTATTAATAACTTCAATTTACGTCTTTCCACAAATAGGCATCTAATTAAACAATAATTATCTTATTCAAAATATAACTAGGTACTTTGTAAGATAATAAAGCTATCATACTTGCCCAGTGCGGATTAGTGGGTACTATTTATGGTATTTTTTTTAATTATATTAAATTGTAGTAAAACTTGTTTTCACTTTATGTTGTTAGAAATTTGCAAAATAAATCTCATTTAAAAGTCCTAATTTTAAGTTACAGTCCTAATTGGAATGAAGTTCTAGTAAATGTTCTATTGATTTATAGACTTCAAACACAATGATGGCTACCCTCTACCTTCTCGCCAGTAATCCAGACAAACAAGACAAACTTAGGGAGGAAATCTTTTCTAAGTCAGATCCGGATGAAAAGTTGTATTATCTCAAGGCTTGCATTAAGGAATCTATGAGAATGTTACCGATTACGGCAGGAAATGTCAGAATGACTACAAAAGAATATAACATACATGGTTACAGGATACCTAAAGGCGTAAGTAACATTGTAGAAAATTATCGAAATCGATTATATATAAACCTACTTAAGATAGTTCAAAAGATTAGGTAAGTACATTATGTGTTTAATGTTTTATATATTAGATCATAAATCTAAAAGAAAATTAATAAAAATCGTAAGTATAAACCAAAACATTATCTAAATAAAACGCATAAAAATTGTTATTGAAAGTCACACTTTTGTGATAATAACCGAACTACAAATCTGATTTTATATCTATTGAATTCTAAACGTTATGTAGCTGAGAAATAGCACTTATCAGAAAGTGGGTATTTTATTTATTATTTCTAACAGAAGAAGATTGAACTGATAACAGTAATATTAAAATTTTCTTGCAAACCCATTTAAATCTTTTATGTAACTTTACCCGACGATAAAGTGTAAACAAAAGAGCAAATCTAAATATTAATGGTGTGCAACTTCATTATCCAAATGCATGTTTAAAGACCGAAGAAATTTAATATAAATAGCAAAATCTTTCAAGCAATTTGGGCAAATAATAAAATCTGAACAAATCCACCAACAGATGCAGATGTCTATGATGCATCATTCTATGTCGATGATGGAAAAGCACTTCCCGAGATCGAAGGAATTCCTGCCCGAAAGGTGGATCGTGAAAAAAGACGACCCGCTATACCACGGGAACGCCCATCCGTTTGTCAACCAGCCTTTCGGATTCGGTGTACGAAGTTGTATAGGTGAGAAACAGCATTCTAGCTTTATATATTTGACTGTTCTTTGTGCGTATTACATGAATTAGTTGCGTTTTATCAGCTGTATTTGTGTTCTTTTTATTTTAGTACGTGTGTCAAATAATCATTTTTCTTTGTCTTTTTTACTAAATGTCTATACTGTGAGGATGTGGCGACACGACGCCAAAATTAACGTCACCGCCACTAACGCTCCTGTGGGTATCGTACGACGTGATTGGAGGTTATAATTAATAAGTTTACCGGGGCATGAGCAGTCCGCGCCGTAACCCATTTAAAATACATGGTTGGCTCTACCATTATTCCCATGATATGTTTTGACAACCGACTAAGGTAGTTGACCGTAATTATACGTCTACACCCGATCACTCTTGGGATCTAACATAGGTGGGAAAATGTTGACCTTAATTCGCATTTACCTATAACAGATATGATTTCTGTGAGTAATTGTGTGTGTATATACCTACCTCTACGAAGAGTTGGAAAACTCGAAACAAAACACTACACCTAGCGGTTAACTGTTTTCGCTATATTTGAAGAGATTAGAAGGAGAGCAGTGGGACGTAGGACATACATTCTGAATTCTGGTGGTGGAGCAGCAGCGTTTCTTGAAAAATATAGCTGAAGGGCAATTAACTGTCAATAGACTATCAATGTAAAACGGCTAAATTGCATTTAGTTGTTGTACTGGTGCGTAATTATATCTCAGCCAGCCCGTCTTGGTGGCAGAGATAATTACGAGGTAATAAAAGAACGAAATTAATAATAAACACTACATAAATAACATCAAACGCAGAGTTGGTAAACCTAAGGTGGTAGACAAGGTGGACCGACGATCTGGTAAATGTTGCGATATAACTGGGAAGCGCCGGACTGATCCATGATGATGATGAAGATCCTTGAGTAAGACCTATCCCAACAGTAAGCGTCTCTCGGCTGAAATGATAATGAACCACCATATACAAATGTTCAGAAGATTCTGTTTACTTTGTGCTTTTTCAAACTCTTCCTACCTTTCCAGGCCGCCGCTTAGCAGAACTGGAATTGGAAACGTTCCTGATGAGGCTTATGCAGAACTTCAAGGTGGAGTGGTACGGCCCGCCCATTGGAGTAAAGTCAGCGTCCCTCAATTACATCGTGGGGCCGTACAATTTTATATTTAAAGACGTCTAAATTCTATCATTTTGTAAATTGTAAATTAGTACCTATTGCAAATTTACTGGGCACAAATCTGTAAACATTTGACAGACTCACCCCCGAATACAGAAACGCTACTCAAAGTTTGAGTCCTTGTTAAATTGTAAGTATTGTCAAAATTAACGGTTTTCCTTACAAATTCTGACTTAACTTTTTAAGCAGTTCTTAATATTTGAGTAGCGTTTCTGTATTCGGGGGTAAAGAAAGTAATAGTTTTGTTAAATCTATAGACATATTCAGCATACAACATTTAATTATCGTTTACTTTTGTGATTTTATCTAAAATGCTTTACGGGGTTAACTTATTTAACTTATTAAGTAAAAAGTCTATCTTATTCAACAATAAAATTAGTAAATACAATGTACTTTATGTTATATTACAATAGTTTAAGAGTTCTCTCTGTCTACATAAGATAAACTTAGTCTAACTATAATGATTATTTGATTCTTAATTCAATCCTAAACTTTTCACTCCTAACATCGATATACAATTTAGAATTCAATTAAAGTTTTCACTACAAAATACATACGTGTCCCAATTAAACTTAAAACTATTGTGGTTATGGCGAACTCTAATTCGTTGAGTAAAACTTCATAACAAGGCATTTGGGGTTTGTGTTTTAGGAGAAACTATTGCTTTCAGGCCGTTATACTTTAGACGCATTTAAAGGGTTTTCTCAATGTATTATGGGATATTAGAATTGGAATGTTGCGTATTAAACTTTTTCAAAACTATAATGATGGTAGAATTTAAGGTATGTTATTGATTTCAACTCTCCCGCGGGTGACGTACAAGGTGACTGAAGGTTAAGACAGCGACGAGTAATTGGCAGCAGCATTACATGGGACCTAAATTAATTAGCGAAACGTGGGTGTTAATTCTCCTGCCTACTCTTCAAGGATAAATAGGCATGATTTATGTATGTCTACATGTTAAAACTTGCATTGGATGGGTGACCAAAAAAGGCTATCTCGATATCCTCCGTGCTTCGTTAGGCAAGGTAAGCTACTGGTGTTAGTATTTCGTTTTATTCGTATTGAAATTCGAAGTCATGTTTAGTCAACATCACATCAGGTTTCGAAGTAATGTTTAGTCAACATCAACTCCTTTTGTCAAATTTTCACATCCATTCGGTAAAGATTATGCAACAATTACTTAAATATTTTGAATAATTTAAAAGTTGCCAAGACGTTCTGGATAAATATATTAACTTAAAGAGCCGACTGTCCGTTCACTTGCATTTCTCGAGGAGCTGCTTATTATGGGCCTTAGCAGGGTGCAAGATGGATCTACTATTTATTTTAAATCAATAGAATGTTCTTGAGCAGTGAGCCGTGAGCCTTCTTCTTATCATATCGGCATGAAACCTAAACGACGTCCATCCAAAACTCAGCAACGCCGGCCGCACCGTCAGTAGCTGGCATCAAGTCCTGCCGTGTGCAGGTGTTCGGCAGTGCCTTTTCTGCGCCATGTGCGAGCTTCTTTAACTGCGCCCTATTTAAGTGGACCTTTCACCCTGTTTAAGTCCAGCCTAGTCTGGCCATTCTTGCGCCCCCCAGAGTCTACTCCCTGTACCTAGGCAACGGTGGCACCGCCCTATTTACTGGCACTGGTATTCGGACACGCAGGGCACGAAAAGAGGTGCTCCATTTTCAGGATCAGAACCACACCCACTCTCCGTGCAGCCCGGATAAATGGCTATATCTTTATTAAATAGCCTCAGAGGTTTATTCAATTCAGGCGTATTCAAGTGTTAAAATCCAATGATTTTTTACTGTTCAACGCGTTAAATATTTTGTTTCGGTGGTCATGTTGGAATCATCCGAGAATCCCTACCTAAACAGGTTGTCCCTACTACGGCCTACCTTCGTCTGATGTCTATTTAAATACATACTTCCAGGTAGACCATGGCAATTCGTGTCCCAGCGGAGGACTCTCAGATTAAAGGACAAAGGGTATAGGTAGATCGGTCGGTTCAAAAGAAGCCGTGAGTGTGAAGTAGGGAGTAATATTATTGAAATAGAGCAAAATTAACAAAGGTCAGACGGAAAAGCCAAATTCTCCTGTAAACACGCCTTTTCTCTTGCGAGAGAGGCGCCCCAGGGAGGTGTCGGGTGACAATTATAACGAGGAATGGACACCGGCGTATCTGTGCACCATCCAAAAGCACTCTGATTAAGATATTCTCATTTGGTAGCGGTAGGTTCGCAATAACAATACGTTCGTACGCCTCTTAGTGGTCAATGTTTCAGTTTGGATTGAAACATTGTCATCCCAATCACTCTCCGTACATCGGTCTTTCCCTGTCGTTCAATATGTTTTCTATACATTAATCACTCTCGTGTATAAAACCATATCACATAATTTTCAACTCTCTTCTCAAGTCACTAGAAAATCGGGTTAGTTCGGAGTTTGGGATATAATGAATTTTTAATGTATGCAAAACCATAAATAAATATTTAAGTTTTTTAAGATTATGTGGAAACAATACCGACGAAGTTGCTTAGATTATAGTACAGTAAGGATCCGTTTTGCTAAAACCCTAAAAAGGTTTTAAGCTCACCTTTCAGAGTTTCTTGCCGGTTCTTCTCAAAACAAGGCTTCTTGGTAGTTTACGAACGGATAGCGTACCTAATCGTGTTGAATATTGGAAACCTTTTGACTTTGACACACAGGTTTCCAATGATCAACTTATTTATTTCACGATATACGAGTGTAATGAAGCATGTTTTTATTTTATTTATTTATTTATTCCCATATAGCCAAACAGACCGCAGCCTTATAATTGGATCTCATTTCAGAACTGCCGTCTTAGAATTGTTTACGGTCAGTAATGCGGACGTAACAATTACGTTAGCTGACAGCAGTAATTACGTACCCTCAAACGATTAGTGATAACGAAGATAGAGCAGTAATTGCTTTACCCCTAGACTATACGGCCTTCGCCGAGCAGTTAAGCTGTACAGTTGTGGTTTTTAAAAGGAACTATACAGGCTGAATTGTTAAGTGCCAGGAAGCTGACATCATAAACAATAATGTTCGCTCTACGACTTTTGATAATTCGTTAGAAATTACTTTCATACCAAAATAAATATTAATTTATTGCGCCACTCAAATGTTTATAACTCTATTTATTGGGCAGCGCGTCCACAGAGTATACCGTCGTTCTTTCGTTCATGAATGAAACATTGAGTTAGAATTGTCGCGACAGAACAATAAAAACTTGAAAATCATTGTTGTTGAATGTATTACATAATTTAGTTATGTAGAAACTCGTAATTCAAACGTTGTTTATGGTGTTAACTATTTAGTCATTTATTTAAAAATTATTGTATTCCCACTCTACTACTTAGATCATTGCGCGGTCGATTACCATATTAATATGCTTCGAGGGCCTTGAGACAATAATGAGAAATATCTGTTTTTTTATAACTCTGGAAACTTTTCTAATTTATGTATCAATTTTATATTGTAATTTTGACTGTCATATAGAAATAAATATGAGTGTCTGTTTTAAGTTCACACTAATAATTTAAATTAGAAGAATCAATGTTGCCAACGGTTCTTCGGGAAAACTTTATGCTTGCAGTAACAGTAAATCATAGCAAAACTTTTAATAAACTTTTTAATTACGACGCTCTGGATTTTAGTCAGCGATATAAGAATTACTTCTGCTTATTGCTGCAAAATCAAATTCAGAGATCACGCTTCTTTTTAACGAGAACGATTTGCGTAAGGTTTTGTCTTTAAAAACAGCAAAGAATCCATCTTGGATAATTAAGATTGGGATGTTGAGACGATGGGTCTTTGTAATGAGAATGGACATTTGTAAACAACTTTTACGGATTTAACTGGAGCGTATCTTTATCATTATCTTTACTTTACCTACACCGGCCGTAGTTTCGGAGAGTCTAAATGTGACCGAATTTCATGACATGAAATTTAAATTGACGGCTTGTAATATATTATTTATTCTGTTCTACACTCAACGCCACATAAAAGTTACCTCAAACTACACGTAAATATATTTAGTTTGTAGCACCGATAAACGGTGTCACTATTTCTATTTTTCCCCTGTTTGTTTCTATCGGTAGTTTTCGAGATATTTGTGGTAGATGCACTTGCCCGCCAGACGCACTATGCCACCTAGACATTAATGTTGAAAACTAACATTTATTTTACACATTTGCATAGTGTTTGCTATAAACATCTCCACAGTTAATACGGTGACAATTTCCAATTCGTACTGCCGTGTTAATATGGTGACATCCCGGGTGTAAACATACAACTAGAATTAGGGGTTCGCGAGCGCTCCTAATGAGCAGGATTTGCTTAACAAATAGTTCTCGAGTTCGTTAATCTGCAAGGAGCTAGTCTCGCGAAGTGAAATATATTCCCAGGGTGGCGCGATCAGGAGTGTTTGCTGGGTTATTAGACTAGAATATGCTGCGTAGTGACGGCAGAGCAGAATACAATTGTCTCCACTCCCATCTCTCCCGCGGGTCGTAGGTACTATGAGACTCACACCCGTATTCACAAACAATACTTGTATAAGTAAAGAAGCAACACTGTGCGAAGTAAGACATTTCTCAATGCGTTTTGTCACTCAAGTATTGTCTATGAATGGGTTTTTGGGACCCTGTGCGTTAACGAACCTCATAGTAATATTTATGAATACGGGTGTAAGGGTTGGACAGGTTAGTTATGGGCAGCAGTGTTCCTCATACGCCACCGCAATATAATGCAATTTCCGTACCCGAAAAATGTCAACGATTTTCTTCATTGCTTTAAAGTAAAAATACAACGTTTTTAATACTTCACAGATCTTGTGCATGTAGAGCAAGTGTAGTCTAATATCATACGGTATGTATAACAAGTGAGTTCGTCCTATTTTATTTTACATACATAAATCACGCCTATATTCCCGAAAGGGTAGGCAGAGGGAAATTAACACCCACATTTCGCCAATCGCAAACGTGGGTGCTAGTTCATCTCTGCCTACCCCTTCGGGGATATAGGCGTGATTTATGTATGTACGAGTATTTATGTATTTCGTCAATTCGGTTAGGTCGCATGTATGGTGGCGTGCCTTTTCCCATTTCTCGGGCACCTAAATAGCAGTATGTTGTTAGGTCGTATAACAGTAACGCTACAGACTGCCCATTCCTCAAGGTGTCCATTAAATCATTAGACACCTTGGACGACACCCTATTATTTATATTCTGCTCGACCGTAAACATATAATCAAAAATAAATGATATATGAGACCTAAGTGTAATAATAACATTCCTCCACACGAAGGATTTCATAATAACACGCATCTTACTCAATAATAAAAACATGAATAATGTAAATTAAAATAAATAAGCCAGCGACAAGGTTTCATACAATAATTTGTTACATACCTCGGGAATCTCGGGATCTCTATATATCAAACACGTTTAATATTTACGCAGGCTGTTTCCCTGCATGAAAAATTGAGGCAGGATAGTCGAATATTACATTTGTCCATATTTCAAACCTGTACAATATTTTTGTTGAATAGGAGCTTGAAATATGTGAGCCACTTCCAGGTGTCGCATAATAAATTACTCACGGCGATATCAGTTCCAGTGCAAAGTCAACTTTATTGTTAGTCGAATAATGGCTAGATTTATTATCTCCATGTTGTGTACTGAATGTATGGTGTAGGAGAAGGTAGCCCAAAGCTACACTCGATTAAAATGTAATTTTTAAAATTTATATTTACTGGTTAACCTCCATTGTATTCTGTCTAAAATTTATTATGTGAAAGTTTCTATCTGCCTCTTGTATACACACAAACAAATTTACACAGGAGAGTACACGATTTTGGCAGTGGGTATAGCCGCTTTGGGCCATCTTTGCCTATAGTAATGGGGCAATCAAGGTGGTCATAGTGCAACATTTTTCTATGTTACACATGTTCTTACTACTCTGCCCAAACATTATTTGGGGATAAATATATTACATACATTAATTACGCCTATATCCCCGAAGAAGTAGGCAGAGGTGAACTAGCACCCAGGCTTCGCAAACCATGTCAAGTACCATGTAATAGGTGGTGAGCCTATTACCATTTATCGGGCACAAAAGTCGCAGTACATTGCTAGGTGGAATAAGAGGAACGCTGCTGCTCATTACTCATCACTGATTTATCCTAAGTCGCCTTGTACGACACCCACGAGAGAGATTTGGGGCGGTGACAATTGTATTCTACTCTGCCGTCACCACACGGCATTAAATAAATATATTATGCCTTTGTTATTGTTATATTATGCCCCAAGCCTACCCAAAAAACGCCTATCTATCGCCGAAGGGGAATGCTTAGCTGACTAATCCGGCCGTCAAATAATTATGTTGATGATGACGTACGTTGATTATATTGACATGCTCTAGTTTATTTCTTAGTACTATGCTGTATAAAAAGACTTTCGTTGGTAAGAGTTTTAGTTCCGCTTCGTAGGAAACTCATAAGATAAATAGTCTCAAGTTAAATGGCCTCCGCCGCGCGCAGTTGCAGTTTGTCCGCAGTCTTTACGACATAGTTCCAGTAAACGTTCGAGACTTACACTTTGGACTTGGTGCGACATGTATTTAAACATTCCAAGCGTCACTTAGTTCTTTATTGCGGCCCTGGTTCATTTGAATAAAGTTTATTTGAATGTCAGTTGAGGAGCGCGCGCTCGGCTTGCGACTGTGTAAACTGAGCTATGTTTGCAAAGGCCAGTATTAAGATGGTTGACCAAAAATTATCCTGAAACAATTCTTCTGTTCTTCGCGCTTTCGCAGACCAGTGTCCACTGGACCTACGAGGGGGGTCATGGTCCATAATCCCATCTAGATACGAACTGGTTTAATGACGTAATGAAAAAAATTGCTGGGTTGCTCGCAAGGTTTGGTCATTCAGAAAGACTACGTGAAAAAGGAATGATTATAAGGAATTATATGACGGAAGTAAAAATGGAGAAATAGGAAGAGAAGGCGGATATTTCATAAACAAATTGAACTATTCGATTTTAATTTTAACATTATGTTAGAAAAATATGTACAAAGATTTTGGTGGTTAGAAAAAGAATTTCGAAAAATTATGGTCTTGAGGCGGGAATCGAACCCGCGTCCGCTGCTATCCGGGCAGGTGCCTGACCGCTGGGAAATCCAAGTCTTAGGTGGACATAATTTTTCGAAATTCTTTTTCTAACCACCAAAACAAATAGTTTATTTAAAAAGTTAAAAAGTTTATTAAAAAAGGTCCAGTTCAAGATTACCCGAAATCGACGAATATGCATGAGGATAATATTGGAAGAAGCGCAATGAGTATGTACGGATCGTAGCAAGGGCAAAGAAGTGATCTCTGTTTACCCCTATCCCAGCATTGGGGATGTAATAGGATCGATAATGAAGATAAAATGGTTTTTATATTTTATGCCTGTTTGGGGACGTGTACAGAGTGTGGTGACGGCAGGACAGAACAATAATATTATTATCACCTCTAAATAGCTACGCGTAATGGAATAGCATCATGTAGTACCGATAACATAAGCGGTGCCTCTAAATGGCAAAATGCTCGCGAGCTACATGGGGATTAACATAAACCCGCATGGGTATTATTGCACACCCTAGGGGAATCCCAAATCTCTCCCGTGGGTGTCGTACAAGGATAAATCAGTGATGAGGAATGGGCAGCAGCGTTCCTCTTATACCACCTAGCAATGTACTGCGACACTTTTGTGCCCGATATATGGCAATAGGCTCGCAACCTATTACATGAGAACTAACATAATTGGCGAAACGTGGGTGCTAGTTTCACCTCGGGGATATAGGCGTGATTTATGTATGTATGTATGCTAGGGGAATGTTAGCATAGGCGTGACATGAGTATGTAATATATACGAAGCAAAAGTCAATAACAATTTTTATTGGATAATTATTTTCAGTCTTTTCTGCAAAAATGCACATACACAATTTCAGTCCTTGATGTCATAGCCGTAAGGTCTTAAATGCGGGCAACGGGTCGTCTGTAGATACAATCGATACGAATGACTGAAGCCTTTCGAATACCAATATTTGCTACATGATTCATAGCCCGTAGTTATTTGGCAGGGTCAATAAATCAAGGCGTGCTTTTGCACCACATCGTAAGTCAAAATTATGCGTCCATGTTCCGTAGGTGGCACTGTTGAATTATTCGTAATTTGCACGGCATACATTATGAACAGATTAACGCACCTGTTAAATTAATAACAGTAGAAAATAATTTACTGGACGTCATGTGAAAATTTAAATATCGATCTGCTGCTTGGTTGTATGGAAAAAAGCATATACACCAGAATACCCGTTTTAGGCAGCATGCTCGTGTTGGGATCTCTTCTCCTATGCATTTCATCATCATCATCATCACCAGCCCTTTAATATCCTCACTGCTGAAAAGATGTAGGAAGGATGGTCCAAAAGCCACCAAGGCTCAGTGTGGATTGGTGGGTATTAACGACTGCAGATCATCATCACCAATCCCTTAATGTCCCCACTGCTGGAGCACGGGTCTTCCGTAGGGATGGAAGAATAAAGGGAGATGTGCGCTTGGCCTGTGATTGCGTAACCTAAACAATGACTGCTAAGGCCGGTCATTGGATGGGTGACCAAATATATAGTATCTCGAGCTCCTCAGTGCTTCAGAAGGCACGTTGAGCCTTTGGTCCCTATGTATTTAGTTCAGTGTAACTCCATATCGGAGTGCGTGCTCAATATGTTGCCCCACACGCGTGCCAGCACATTGGACGAGAGAATTAACGTCCTTTGACGTTATTACTACGGAATTGACATGCGACGTGCGGTTGACTGTTTTCTCGAGTGCTTAGGACCTTTGTCAAGAATACGCGTGAGCGAGGCGCGCTTCGTTATGCATTGCTCTTTAATAAAGGGTTTTAAACTATTCGATTTTAATTTTAACATTATATAAATGTTAGAAAAATTAGTACAAAGGTTTTAGTAAAGTTGTGTAGTGTTCTGCCAGTAATGTACTCGAAATCGCCAAAGAATCCGCGCGTTATTCGCCCCATCTGATCTGAATAGGCTTTAAGCCGCAACCACTAGCGATGTTGTAAATTATTCTTATACTTGAAATGAAATAAAATGAAATATGTTTATTTGTTAGAAACATGGTACATGGTCAGACGTTATATGGTATTTCTTAGTCTCTTAACATGTTTCGCTGAGAATTCAGCATACAAATATTGGTATGCTATTGATTAATGGCAAGGCGCAACGGATCTCGTTTGTATGGAATATAATATTTGGAGTAATGCAATGGGTCTCCAAAACCCACCCACGACCGGGACACATTGTAGTATTGCGCCCTCAGGGTGCTCCAATACTGCCTAATTTTATACAATGTGTGCCTATTGTACGTGTAATGTGTCCTAGCTATAAAATAATGTAATCGACACATTTACCTTTTAAATAGCTTTATTTTATTCCTTGTAAATAACATTTCTTTGTATAAAAATAGCGATATCACTCTTTGGCACTTTAATCTCCGAAATTCATGTTTTTATACGCCTTTTGCACTTATTCACATTAGCACTTATATTTTAGCACTTTGTCACTACTTTTTAGATAATTTCCTGTATTGCTACCACATTTTAAACATTGATTTCTACAAAATTCCTCTGTTTGTTTACTTAGTTGACAACGTCTGTCTCGATTTGGCAATTGTTATTCTTTTGTTTTTATATTTTTCTGTACCATTTATTTTTCCTTTTTCTGATTCCTAGCCTTCATGGAAACTTAGAGACTTCGAGATTTTGAATTCTGAAGACATTCAGGATTCAAGATTTCGAATGCTCGAGGCGTCCTATAAATACGCGTGGCCAAGCGGAAAGGATTCAGTCTATTCTCGAGTCGTGTAATTGGAGGTTGAGTGTACTCCTGTCTGCGGTACCATCAGTGGGGTCTACCCTCCACCGTCCGGACTACACCTATAATTGACGGGACGCAGTGCTTGCGGGGTAGTCGGTCTCCGAGGCCCTACCATCTACGCCCCGTAGCACTCGTCCTGTCCCGCTGTGTCCTTGCAGACGGATCCTGATCCTGGTCCTGTCACGCTCCTGCCCCGACCCCTTGCTGTCGGAAGTCCGAGCCTGTCGCGGCTCCCTGAGTGCGAGCCGGCGTGCGTGCCCACTACCTGGCACGCCTGTGGTGGCGCGCCCTCTAGCTGGCGCACCCCTACCCGGCGTGCCTCTGCCCGCGCGCCGCTGTTCGCGCTCCAACGTGCGCGCCCTCTACGTGCGCGCCCTCTACGTGCGCGCCCACTACGTGCGCGCCCTCTACGTGCGCGCTCATTACGTGCGCGCCATCTACGTGCGCGCCCTCTACGTGCGCGCCCTCTACGTGCGCACCTCCTACGTGCGCGCCCTCAACGCGCGCGTCACCTGCACGCCGCACAGCCGAGACGCCTCTCCGGGCGGGTGTTTGGCTGTTCGACCCTCCGGAGCCCTGCGTCCCGTATCCTTTGCGACTTGGCCCCTTATTATTATTTTATTATTATCTAGTTACTATTATTCCAACTTTGTATTCGGACGTGCCCTATTAATACAATAAATCCCTTGTTTCCCTCTCCATCTTTTATTTCCTGACTGTCACCGAGTCTCATGCCCGTAACCTTCCGTTACGTGACAACATGTGACGGAATATCACATCGCACATCTTGTAGAGCCACGTTTGTGACTTTGCAGCTACATTGTGAATTTAGTACCAGACACAATCCAAAGTGGGAACATTATACGACTGGTGATTATGATGATGACCATCCAAATGGAAAATACAGCACATAAGCTATCAAATATAAACCTGAGAACGGGGCATGAATTATAATTATGATGATTTGCTTCTTGCGTTTCTTTAACCCTTATTACCAGACATTAGTATTTAAGCACCCTATCGCTTTATTTTATGACTGTAAATCAATAAGACGTGCCATGGGACCAATTTGGTTGCTTAAACGTGACAAGGATATTAATTAGTACTTAGAGAGAGCGGTCGCAACTGGCCTTATCAGGACCAATTTTGAAGATAAGATAGTATTTAACCCCTCGGTTTCTCTTCTTCTTAAAAGCTAACAGCACACTGGGGAAGGAGTGTGGTTTTTGGCATTTTGGACTATTGTTATGAATACTTGATGAACAAAAATAAGCAGGTACTATTTAAAAATAAAACCACTATATAAACAACCTTGCGTCAAGAACAAATTGTTGCTTAAATACAATAGAGAATTAACTCAGAATTGCATTCTGGTAACAATGAGTGCTTACTGTCATGGATTTAGCACTGCACAATGTTTAAAACTATTATTTGAGTTGCATAAGGGTTAAGACAGTGATGAGTAATGGGCAGCAGCGTTCCTCTTATAGCATCTAGTAATTCATCTAGCAGTTCATTCAATATGCGATTTAAGTTATGACTCGCCATCTACATGGAAGCTAACATAATTGCGGGATAAATAGCCGTTATTTATGAATGTGATGCAGCCGAAACCAATGGCGTCTGATGCATTGACGATCTTGAGAGAATACATTTTTAGTGCTGGCGTTTGCGTTAGTGCTTAGTAAATTTCATAAACTCATTTTCAGCCGTGTGGTGACGGCAGAGTAGAATACAATTGTCACCATCCTAAATCTCTCCCGTGGGTGTCGTACAAGGCGACTAAGGATAAATCAGTGATGAGGAATGGGCAGCAGCGTTCCTCTTATACTACCGTACTGACAATGTACTGCGACCTTTGTGCCCGATAAATGGCAATAGGCTCGCCACCTATTACATGGGACTTAACATAATTGGCGAAACGCGGGTGAGAATTCACCTCTGCCTACCCCTTCGGGGATATGGGCGTGATTTATGTATGTATGTATGTGCATTTTAAATCGGTTACAGTCTTGAACCCGAATATCAGAGCTAAACTGTACCTAAAATCGTCTTAGTTAAGCCTGCCCAAAGAGGGTTAGTGTGAGGCAGGCGGCGAGCTGTAAAACCCAGGCCAAAACCTAATTTTTACAACTGGCTTCCAAATCTCTCTCTCCGTTCGTCGGTTTTTCGGCATGGTTCTTTTCTTTCTTTATATTTATACATCGTTATCACCTTTGAAACATACTGCACCGATCCCAGCCAAACAGGGAACAGGGGGCCTACCGCCCAACTCGATTGCTTAAGCAAAAGCTATAGTTTATGACGTCATGCTGTAATTTCGCATCAAATGTACCTAAACTATCAGCGATAGCTTTGAACGAATGAACACCGAAAGATTCTGTATGAATTTGGAAGAAAATCCGTACCGCCTAAACATTCAACATGGTTGCTAGCTAAATTAATAGCCGTAGGTAAGCAATGCATTGCTTTAAAGCTGTCATCAGCAATCGAGTTAGGCGGTAGGCCCCCAGGGCAGAAGATGGATCGACTAAATTAACACCATTTAAGAAAGTATTTTTGCTATAATAAATATGCTGCCGTACCGAAACCAGCTGAACACTAGTTCCATATTCTCGTGACCTTTACCTACTCTCATCATATTGACGTAACCTTTCAGTATTAAAATCTGTAATGTGAGACTATTTGCGACGTTCTATTTCTGCGGGAGCCCTTCCATTACTCGCTAAAAGCATTCTTTTATTTCACCGGCTTACTTCGCGACACACTCTCTTATAAATGGATTTAAGTAAACATTGCACAGTGGAACGCTGCTTTAAAAATGTAATAACATTTTAGAACTGTAGTTATGTTGGTAATATCTCGATAGTGGGTGGCGTCAACTAGCTTGTACATTAAGGCTGGAGTTCACCAACACTGTCTCTTTTCAATTGACGTCTCTAAGTGCGGCAGTAAGTCATCTTATTGCTTAATAAAATGACTTACTGCCGCACTCAGAGACGTCAATTAACTTTAATGAGTATTTAATGTCAAAAATTTTCATTCTAGACCATAGACCCGGCAAGAATAGCGACTAGTTTTGAATTGTCATTTTTTGACGTTAAGTACTCATTAACGTTATTTGACGTCTCTGAGTGTGGCAGTTAGGGCCTGTTTCACAATCGGCAAGTAAGTTCTACGTAGCTTACTTCGCAGATCATTTGACAGTTGTAATATGAAATATATGTCAATTGGCTGCAAAGTAAGCTATTTCGAACTTACTTGTCAATTGTGAAACAGGCCCTAACTCTTCAGAAATTTACTTTAATAGTAGATACGGATCTTGGAATATTAATTGCATGAATAGTCATTGGATTACTGTTCACCTATAATATTATCTAATGACCTGGAATCCATAATTTTGCATTGATAAGTCCCTGATCCATAAAATAGATGCAAAGTACATTTTTTGACCATAAAATATCAATTCGATATAGGTATACAAGTATTATTTTTTTCTGTACTGGTTAAGTTAAGACAGGGGGATAGTTAAGTTCCTACCTGTTGCCTTGGGTACTCGAGAATAATGAAAGACCAAACCAGGAAAGGGGACCAAAGAGGGGCCACTTTCGCGTATAAAATTGTTTCCAAGCACCCAAGGGGAGAGATGGGAACTTCAATTACTACATATCTCTTCATGGTCAATAAGGCTAATTGGTATAATAATCGGACTTAAACATGGTTTTATACACGGGAGTGTCCACTTTAAGCGGTATAAGTAACCAATTGAGTGAACCCCTCAGGGTCCGTTTTTTGATGCATAGTTAACTCAACCAATTGTTAAAAATAGTTACTAATGGTTAAATATCAGACTGATTATCAGAAGTCAGACTGAATTTTTGACAATTGGTTGAGTTAACTATGCATCAAAAAACCGGCCCTTGGCAGGTATACCCAAGTTGTACCATTTCCCCTACGTGTGCGCTAATGGCGGCTGTCGATCCATTACATTACCAAGCACCAAACAATTAATTCTATTTACAACTCACGCCCGCCAGAGTGCTGCGTCAACATCATATCCCATCGACTCATTTCGCCCTCAATCACAAATGTTTGACTGCGTATTTGTACAATACACATACACTTATACAGACCCAGGCATGTATTATGTGATGTATGTATGTACTACTTAAAAAGTTTTACTATTGTGTGTGTGTGTGTGTGCGGGTGACGTAGTGACCACGATCTTTAGAAATAAGGGATAGATTGCTTACTGTAAGGAGCTCAATGTTATAGTGGCTCGGTCTGCAATTGCGTAAGCTAAGCACTGTTTGACAAGGGCAGTCGTTGGATGAATGACCAAAATTATTTTCTGGAGTTCCTTCTTACTTTTGATTGTTATATCTTCTATATATAAAAATGAATTGCTGTGCGTTTGTCTCGTTAAACTCTAGAACGGCTGGGCCAATTTATCTGATTTTGTTTTTAAAATGATTGTCTTGGCAAGTTAATTGGTACAAAGATTTTGGTGGTTAAAAAAAGGATTTCGAAAAATTATGATCTTGAGGCGGGAATCGAACCCGCGTCCGCTGCTATCCGGGCAGGTGCCTGACCGCTCGGCCACCCAAGACACTAAGTAACTTGCCGAAATTCTTCTAACCTTTACACTTCACGTTGTAAGCCAACGGGTACCCTCGCAATGTAGAAATAAATTTCAAACATTCCAAAGCAGATATTTTTACAAATACCGTGCGTTCGGTTAAGCTTGGGTTTGCTTTATAAACTATTCGATTTTAATTTTAACATTATATAAATGTTAGAAAAATTAGTACAACGATTTTGGTGGTTAGAAAAAGAATTTCGAAAAATTATGATCTTGAGGCGGGAATCGAACCCGCGTCCGCTGCTATCCGGGCAGGTGCCTGACCGCTCGGCCACCCAAGACACTAAGTAACTTGCCGAAATTCTTCTAACCTTTACACTTCACGTTGTAAGCCAACGGGTACCCTCGCAATGTAGAAATAAATTTCAAACATTCCAACGCAGATATTTTTACAAAACCGTGCGTTCGGTTAAGCTTGGGTTTGCTGTATAAACTATTCGATTTTAATTTTAACATTATATAAATGTTAGAAAAATTAGTACAAAGATTTTGGTGGTTAGATTAGTTAAGTAAGTTAAGTAAGTTAATTGGTGTCTTTGGTGGCCGAGCGGTCAGGCACCGGATAGCAGTGGACGCGGGTTCGATTCCCGCCTCAAGACCATAATTTTTCGAAATTCTTTTTCTAACCACTAAAACCCACCATTGTCAACGAGTTATGACATTGCAGGTACATTGTAAATTGTGTACCAGATACAATCCCACAAACCGCCAATCACATTAACTTAAACATTCGACGGGACTGACCTTCAGATTCCATCAAAAATCCTTTCAATACTACGGTAATTCAAAATTAACTACACATTATTTATTCCGCTTTGATCCAAAGTAATCTTTTAATGTATTAAAGGGGGAGTAAAAAATATTTCCCTAAGCAGCTTTAAAAGTAAATATAAAAGTTTCCACTCAGCAGAAGCCTACAAATGAAAACAGCGGAAGCGCTAAGTGAGTGTTTATCTGATAAAGTTTAACACCCAAAATCCGTTTATAAATGCAATGAATTGCCACAACTTAGGCCATTTTTGAGTAGCCATTTAGATTAGCTGGTATTAAGTTTCATTTTCCGTGCCCGATAAATGGCAATAGGCTCGCCTTATTGCATGGGACCTAACATAGTTTGCGAAAAGTGGGATTTAATTTCCCTGTGATTGATTGAGTGATGAGTGTGATTTATGTAAAGTAAAAGTAAAAATTTTACTATTGTTAATTTAGACATTGGTAAAAAAGTGACACCGGTTATCTTCGCGGTTTTAATTTATCGAGATTTTACCTCACGTTAAGTTACCGTTGTTTCAGCAATGTATTTTAAGTTACCCCGCCGGTTGATTTTACTTTAACCATAACTTGACCCTTCAGTTGACGTAACCGAGTTTCGAGCAACCAGGGCTTAGAGGGTAGTTCAAATTAATTCTTCATTGTACACATAAACATTGACAAAAGAGAAACAAGAAAAGGCATGTGCAAAGGTGAGCTTATCTCTGGCAGAGAACGCTAGGGTTAGCTGGAAGAGATCCAGCCAACCCTAGCGTTATACATGTATACTTGTACAAATAAAGGTACGAATTGTCACACCTTCCCCGTGAAATCAAACATGACGCCCCAGGTGGTCCTCTTTTGAACTGAACGAGGAATTTCGCTGCGCGGAAATCCTTTGACATTGTGAACACAATCACTGTAGATAGACGGGGCTCTCGTTAGTACTGCAGATATTTATTTATACTAGTTGCCCAGTGGTCGAATTTCGGCCCTAATTAATTTAAATTATAAGTTGGACATAACCAAAAAGTCATTGTAATAAAGTCACTGTCAAACACATTTTATTGATTTGTTATGTATTAGAAAATCTCCAAAAACAACAACAGAATTTACAAAAAAAAAAACACTGAGCAAATAAACACTTACTAAGTGACACAAAGATAAATACAGTAACAATGGATTGGTTTAAGGAAAGTTAGTTATAATGTGTTCAATTAGTGTAAATTATTTTTATGAGAAAAACTCCTCAACGTTTCCTTGAAAATACCTAATTTAAGCAATTTTATATTAAGGATCGATGTCATACGAAGAGGGCCCATTGCTATTTATTTTTGTTTATTTTATGTATGTATGTAATTCATAATTAACATAATAATGCAAGAGTAACTGTTGTAGTAATTCTTTCAAAAATTCAAATTAGTAACAACCTTTTGGGAGTTGTACACATTTTCCACTGAGCACAATAAACAATGCCATATCTAAAAAGAGTGTAGCGGACGCAGTTAATTATGATTCGTTCCATATTATGATTATGTGTACATTTAAACAGAACGTTCCGCTTACCAATTTTGCCTGTGTTGAACGCGGCGACTGAAGGTGATGAAAATATGTTTAGCCTTAATGTTTGATGTCAACAATACTGGAACATACCTACCATATGGTTGAAATGGGCCATGACTGCCCATGTTGGCCCAATGCAAATTGTTGGGTTATTATCGTCTGCAGATGCAGCCGGGGCTCACTGTTTAGCGAGCTTTTCGAAACACGGAGGAACTTGATACAGTAAATTTTTGGTCATCCATCCCATTACGGGCCTTAGCAAACATTGGCACATCGCGCTATCCACTCGGGCGCCTCACTGATTACAATATAGGGATCATAACAAAACACTCAGTAAACCTTCTTTAAATTAATTTAGGCAATAAATGTGAATTATGTTGGAAAATTATCATAATGAGTTCAAAAAGCGGCTCTTCTGGTCGCCACATAGTGGTAGAATTCTCCAAACGAATTTCAACTTTAACTTTAAAAGAGCGGTTTAAAAGCTTGAAATACTACCAATTATTTCATAAGAAAAGCGGAATGATAAAAATCCTTACAACAAGCCGAGTTAAAAAATAAACAGCAATTAAATAAAAGTAGCATTTGAACGCCAGGCTTAAAGGATTTTCCTACCAGAGCACTTAAAGTGACTATTGAGTATTCGATTTTAATTTTAACATTATAGAAATGTTAGAAAAATTAGTACAAAGATTTTGGTGGTTAGAAAAAGAATTTCGAAAAATTATGGTCTTACATGGCCTCAAGACCATAATTTTTCGAAATTCTTTTTCTAACCACCAAAATCTATGACTATTGAGTTTTAAAAAACAAATGACTGAATTTTTTTTAACCGACGAATAAACGGAAGAGGTTTCTCAATTCGTACCCGTATTTTTTTCTTCTTTAGCATTTATTTAATTTTGTAACAACAGACCAATATAGTATATAACAACGGAAGTTTTCGATTACAATCCGTTCTAAATTAAAGCTAGGGAAAATCGTGGCTATTAATTACAATTAGCTCCTCTTAGTAACGACTCCGACAAACGTCCAAAGCGGGGAAATCGGTTTAAGTTATTTAATTACTGTTATAACGTTCGCTTCCACGTGGCAATATTATTAGGTTGTAGTAAATAATTAAGCGGAAGTTTGGTATTTTCATGTAAGTTTCCCGAGATTTTCAAAGTGGCTTGATGAAATTTGCGTAACTTAATGAGTTGTGGCAATAAGAATGTAGTACAAACAATAGCAAGTCGGGTAATCAACAATACTTATGTATATTTACTCTACTGACTTTAGGGTTTATGGTAAGCAATTTAGGGTTGCAAATCAGAGATTAGCGGTGGTGAAAATCCCACTTTGTGGTCAGGGGTGACTTAATAGTGGATTATATACCAAGGGTGATAAAACAAAGAATGCGTCAGATCACAAGTAATAATTGTTAAGCGATCTGAGGCTTTCTTTTTTATCGCCCGAGGTAAGTTAATTATTTTATGTCACACCTGACCATAAAGTGGACTTTCCGACGCATACGGAAAATTCCACGGATCATAATTTATCGCGGTAAAACTGACGAATCTTCCGATGCGTCAAATACTTGCGATCTGAGACGCTCATTGTTTTATCGCCCTTGGTATATAATCTACTAATATTTATTCACTTGGTCAAAAAGCTACCAATTACATTCATTCGAGGTACACTGAGGCTATTCTTGGTGGCGGATGTGGATGTGCACCATTCACGGCACAATACCATTGAGTGCGGCACAATCAACGCTTAATATGATCTATTGTGCTCTCTGGAGCGGAAAGTGCAGTTTTCGTCGCCAATACTAAATTGCTGTGGTTCATCCAGGTGATTGCTGAAAATCAAAGAATCCTATCCCTTCTGATAGAAAGTCAAATGTCTCGTTGATAAGCACGGACATCTTTTTTGTATAAATGAGTTTATTTTTAATGTTTATTGTTATTATGAATAATTTGTCTGTCATCTCTGATGAGATTAAAGCAAGAAGTTGAGAAAGCGGCCGGAATTAATCAACAGAAGGGGTGTGGTTTTTATCTAGCACTTTTAACATAAGCACTTACTTTGGACTAGATGATTGCTGTAGATCTGTGCGCGTGTTGAAGTTCTTGAAACATACGACCACCATATTACATACTTGGTAACATGACAACTATGGAACCAAAAAAAAAAAAATAAGGTTATATAAATATTTGATGGATGTCAACAATCTCTTTTTATTTCCGCTGATTCATGTCATATGCATACGTCCACATGACTATAGTCTTCTAAAAATGGAGAATCATCAAAATCGTATTAACCAAATGGAAGCGACGCTATGACATTGTCGAAATTGGGTTTGTGTTTTTATGTCAAGTCATAAATAAAATGTTCCACGCGATCTCCCACAGTGAGTATCACTTTTTGGGTCGCATTATCTGTAAAATGACTTCGTCATGCATCTTAAGCTACGGCAACCGTGATTTTGAAGACTAATAAAATGCAAATTCGCACGACACTCACCAAATATGTTTACGCTAAAAACGTTTAAACGGCAATTAAGTCTGTTCTTACCAAAAGGTTGTTTATATAGTTAGTATATTGGTAGTAGTTGGTAGTCTATATAGTTAACACGGTAGTAGAAAATTACTTAAGCATTCTGATGCCTAATTTACCGAAATCGATGAGCTAGTGGTTAAAAGTAGTTTTGGCCTAGACAAGAGCATCAATAATATTCACTTTTAACCACAGAATCGCTAATTCAGAATGATCTTCACATACATGATCTTCACATTCAAAAAGCGGCTCTTCTGGTCGCCACATAGTGGTAGAATACTTCTGCCTGTTTTTGTGCTCAAATATTTTGTATTGATTAAGCATTTAAACTGTAACATACCTACCTATATATTTAACCAAATATCGGCGCACCGATTAATGGTTTAAAGACAGTATGAATCAGACAAATATTTTTTTTACGATGTATTATATTTTATTACACCGTAGAGCGTGTTTAGATTACATCTTAATTATGTAAGCAAGCATTTACTACATATTATATTTTTGATATATTATATTTTTGGCATAACTTCCAGTCAACTCATTTAAACTCTATTGTTTTGAAAATCAGATTGTGCAGAAATGAGAGAGATGTAGTGTAAAATGACAACGAATTAAAATAAATAAAATATTCGGAACTCACGTGGCTAAGAGGAAAATCTTACGTATGAACCAGTTCTAGGTCATAGTTGTAGCACGTAACTTGACTCTGACCTCAGTGGCATTAGTACAAATATAGTGTTACAACACGCGGCACAGAGACAGGACGTACTGTGATTTACAAAAATGCCAACAAAAATGTCAACGATTATATTTTTATATGTGATTATGACGACAATAGGTTTAAACGTACTCAGTGTTCCTAATAAGAGTTATTCCGAAGTAAATAAGTGTAATATCGGCGGACTGGCCGATGAAATCGCTTCGTATAAAGCTGATGTTGAAAATATAATAGACTATGTGGTGACCGGACCTTACAAAGGGAAGACCTATGAAGAGTGAGTATTGTGAGCAATAATAAAATCTGTCGAGACGAGAAATGTTCTGCGGCTTCAATTCCAGGAATAAAAATGCCGGAGAGGTTATTTTATCAGAACTCATTGGAGCTTTCATGACTTCATATTGAGTTTGATTGAATCTTTAAAAAATAATGTCTTTTAAAGAGGGGTAATTATGAATAAAGATAAACCAAAAAAAATTATGTGGCACACCTGTGCTAGGAATTAAATGATTTTCTTTAAAGCTTAATTTTTAACTAACTTTATAGTTATATTAATGGCATTAAGAATAATTGTTTTGTAAATAGAGAGAGGGTCGTTTATACATCTCGTTTATACAGATAAGCGTTATCTCCTACCATAACATAACATAACATCATAACTCCTAAGATTTATTCGAAATAATATTATATTGATACGGCGTAAAATGCATGTTTTATTCATACTATTTTTGTTACTTGAAATTATTTGGTGGATTACTTACCATCTGTAAGTAGCTAGATTACTAACTACATGGTTATTTTGATCTGTAGGCCGATTATAGAAACCGGCTGTGAGAGATAAAATACCAACCCCTAGAATAATTCAATATCAATTTTGACAGCCAAAAATTTCTGTAACCGAAGTTCTGATAACGTTATCGGTGTATTGACATTCAAATATCGTAGAGCGCGATAATATATTTAACATTCTGTGTTCTGTGTTTATAAAAACATGACGGTCCCATGGTTGTTACCATTGTTACTGCTAAGTGCAGTTAGTGGGAAACATTTACCTAATAATAACGAAGTATGTAGGATTTTACTTGGTGATGCTTTAATCAAGGAGATTGCTAATTATGGACAAGTCAGAGATCAAATAATAAGCTACGTGCTCGATGGCGAATTTAAACATAAGACTTATAATGAGTAAGTAAGATAATAATATAATCATTCTTTATTAGGTACTTAGTTTATGTTCATAATAATTTCATTTCAATTGTTCTTAACAATTTAAGAACAATTGAAATAGCAGTACAGATCGAATATGAATGAATGAATGAAATAAAGTTTATTTGGCAAAAAAAAAATTAACAATAATAAACATAATATCAACATCAAAATTTAAAAAACAATAGTCATATTTTTGCTACGACGATATGATATGATATAAAATTATGCTATCGACCAAATAGTGCGGTGTTAGAATCCTTGCATGCCCAAAATATATTTGTGTGATATTTACGGACATTTGTTCTGTAGTCATGATTGTTTATATGTTATTTAAATATATTCTTAATATTTATGACATAGGTATATTACAATGTGTCCGTCAACTAGCCATAGTACTTACTTTGGGCTAGATATTAGGTGTAAGAAATATGTATTATTATATAGTGTTCCTTATTATGATTACAAATAAATCTTTAAATTCTTAGGGTTCCCAAGTTAAAATATATTTAAAAAGAAATTGAAATTGATCTATGGGTGTGACTCTTAAATGTTGAAAATTAGCCCTGACATCCTAAACTGAATCTAAGTATAAGTATAATAATCTAGAATTTTATTTTTAGTCAAAGATAATATAATGAAAATGATGTGAATATTTCAGATTGGCCAAGTTCGTTGACAAATTTGGAGCTCGACTATCTGGATCCGAGATTTTGGAACATTCCATCGACTATATGATACAATTAACACGTGATGAAGGCATCAATGATATTGTCACTGAAGAATTAGAGGTACTTACGTATATTATATGAAAACAAGATAGTCTGTGGTAGATATTGCTTAGAAATTAATTACGATACCCAGTCGATTTTTTTGGTTATTGCAGTAAAAATGTAAAACTATTATTTTGTCGACAATATTTCAATACATAATTATAGATGCTCATCATCATCATGTCCCCACTAATGGGGCACAGGTAAACATTGAATTCTCCTAACCAATTGGAGGCCATGACAAGTATAAAAATGAATAGGGTGCTGACAATTTTAATTTTGCATTTTAGGTACCTCATTGGACCAGAGGCCAAGAAGAAGTCACCATGTTGGAACCAAGAATTAAAAATATAGCCGTCATGGGTTTAGGCTATAGTGTAAGCACGAATCCTGAAGGTGTTACTGCTGAAGTTGTTGTTGTGAATAGCTTTGAAGAATTAAGTAATCATTCAGATAGTGACATTGAAGGAAAAATCGTCGTATACGATCCAATTTTTGAAAACTATGGTAAAACGGTAGAATATAGATCTCAGGGAGCAACTAGAGCTGCAGCGAAAGGGGCTGTTGCATCATTAGTAAGATCTATTACACCTTTTTCAATAAATTCTCCCCATACCGGTACGCAGTATTATGATGACAATATTACTAAAATTCCGGCAGCCGCTATTACCCTAGAAGATGCAGATTTATTGAGACGAATTTATGATCGAGGAGATAAAATTGTATTGAACATAAAAATGTTTTCAAATTATGACACTAAAGTTTCAAGAAATACTCTGATAGATTATAAAGGGACAAAGAATCCAGAAAAGCTCGTGATAGTCTCAGGTCATATTGATAGCTGGGATGTTGGTCAGGGTGCTATGGATGACGGTGGCGGCCTTTTCATAAGTTGGGCTGTGCCCGTTATACTAAATCGCCTGAATTTAAAGCCAAAGAGAACCATACGATCTATATTCTGGACTGCTGAAGAGCTTGGCCTGATCGGTGCTAAGGCTTATGAGGAAAAACATAGAAACGAGAGTCATAACATAAACTTTATAATGGAATCTGATGAAGGCACATTTGCTCCTCTGGGTTTGTTGGTAGCTGGCAATAAAGAAGCTCGTTGCATTGTTGGTGAGGTGCTAAAGTTGTTTGAAAGTATTAATGCTTCTACTATTATAGACGATGACAACCCCGGTTCCGATATATCAGTTATAATTCAAAATTCAAAGGTCCCCGGAGCGAGTCTTTATAATGATAACGGTAAATATTTTTGGTTCCATCACACCGAAGGTGACACCATGAATGTTGAAGATGAGCACGAACTGGATTTAGGAGCTGCATTTTGGACTGCTGTGGCTTATATTATTGCTGATATATCAGCAGATATTCCACGATAATTTATTGTACTCATAATAAAGAATTTGCCACTATTGAATATATCTTTACACCTTTTTTGCATTTCTATCATTTAAATATTCTGTACACCCATATAATAATACATACGTAATGTTTAACATGATGTTATATGCCTATTACTATACCCGAGAAAACTCAAGGGTGCAAGAACCCAACAGGAATATAACACTTTTAATAATGATTTTATTCGTTTAGTAGGATTAGCTCTAATAGATAGGTATAATTATATTTTTCATCCCACCATCTCGGAAAAAGCGTTTTTGCTCTTCGATATCCGAGTGCAAAAGCCGTTTTTATCCTCTAGAGGTTAAAGTAAATTTGAATTTAGAACATCGTGTGCAATGAGTTTGTGAATTCAAAACATCAATAAACATATTTATTTCTACCTCCATGGTGCCGAAATTGTCATGCAACCTATTTTAATTTGTTAAAAACTCAGACTCGGAACCTTCTTGGTGTACTTTTTTTGTAATTTGCTTTGCGCGCGCCATTTTCTTTTCACGTCATAAATTTGTTAAAACCTAGGAGTTCCGTGACGGTCAATCAGCTTGGCGTCAATCTTGCTTTTAACATTTTGATCGTCTACAACGCTTGCTGGATGCTTGAGTCAAGCATTTAAAATCTTTTTATGTCTGTTTGATTTGTTTACGCTAGCAACAGAACAAAAACATACAGAAAATCAACGTGCTTGACTCAAGCTGATTGACCGTCTCGGAACTCCATTAGGGACGGTAATTTTTATTAGGGACTTACAGGTGTGTCTGGATGAATGTTGCGGGTGTGGCTGGGTGGATGGGTGGCTGTTGGAGGTGTGTCTGGGTGAACGGGTGTTTTGAGGGTGTGTCTAGGTAAATGGGTGTTTTGTTGGTGTGTCTGGGTGAATGGGTTTTTGTGGGTGTGTCTGAATGGATGGGTGAGTATTGTGGGTGTTTCTGGGTGATTGGGTGTTTTTTTGGGTGTGATTAGGTGTTTTGTGGGTGTTTCTGGGTGATTGAGTGTTTTTTGGGTGTGATTGGGTGTTTTGTGGGTGTTTCTGGGTTAATCGGTGTTTTGTGGGTGTTTCTGGGTGAATGGGTGTTTTGTGGGTGTTTCTGGGTGAATGGGTGTTTTGTGGGTGTTTCTGGGTGAATGGGTGTTTTGTGGGTGTTTTTGGGTGAATGAGTGTTTTGTGTGTGTTTCTGGGTGTTTATTGGGTGTTTCTGGGTGAATGGGTGTTTTGTGGGTTTTTCTGGGTGAATGGGTGTTTTGTGGGTGTTTCTGGGTGAATGGGTGTTTTTTGGGTGTGTCTGAGTGGATGGGTGTGTATTGCGGGTGTGAATGTTGTGGGTGTTTCTGGGTGGGTGTTGAAAGTGTGTTTGGGTTAATGGGAGGGTGTTTTGGAAGTTTCTGGGTGAAAACAGAAACTGTTGTGATTGTATTTTTTTTTGTATTTTGCAATTTCCTCGTTGGGGGGGATGAAAAGTTACGTGTTGCACTCAAGTGCAAAGATTTTTCACCTTGTGCTCTTTTGATTCCCTCGCTATCGCTCAGGATTCTAATTTTTGAATCACTCGCTACGCTCGTGATTCAATTTTAGAATCCTTCGCTAGCTCGGTCATCAAAATTGAGCACGCGGTTAAAAAACAACTTTGCACTCACGTACAACAAATAACTATTGTCATCTCGTAAAACTCACGTGAGAGCAGAGAAAAAGGGAAGGCAATAACTTAATCCTATTTTGCCACAACACTGCGATATTTCAAATTTAAAATCGATCCTGTCGCAGTTCAAACAGCTGATTCAAGCTGATGTTACGTTTACCGTTACATTCAGCGGAAATGAAATAAAATTTAATCTTAAACGCTACAGAATGCCGTTCTAAATGAATAACTTGAGAAATTTTCGTCGGCCACCAAATGGAGTGGAAATGTAATTGTGGACCCTCCGGCATTTCGTGATGAGCTTAGCAAATTAAAATTTCTATTATGCTGTAGAAATAAAACAAGTCTTTATAAGACTCAGTTTAATTTCAAGTTCTATACAGTTACCACTTATTTTTCTTTTGGAAGGAACAATATAGTGAGAATGAGCCATAACCCACCACGCTGGCTCAGTGCTAATTGGTGTCTATGAATGACCGCATTTGCAGCCGGGCCCAACGGGGGTAACGTATACTCCGAAGCACGAAGGAACTAAAGATAAGAATATTTTTGGTTCACCATACAATGATTAGCCTTGGCAAACATTGCTTAGTTTACGGAATCGCAGGCCGAGTGCGCGAGTAAGTAATACTGTGCTATGGCGATCCTCCTGCATGCTCCGCACTAATGAAATCTTTGATATTTTTTAATAATATAATACATAAATACTGCGATTTCCGTGCCCGATAGATGACAATAGTCTCACCTCCTATTACATGGGGCTAATAGTATAAAACGAATTGGCGAAATGTGGGTGATAATGTCTACCCGTGAGGTCTACCCCTTCGGTATCATCTTTTGTATGTGTCTTGTGTATGTATCTTTGTATGATTTGACATGGTAGATAAGGTCACGGTCAGGGGTATGTGTGAATGCAGCATATTTTGATGTTCTGTTGAAACATAACTATGTGATTTTCATGAAAGAAAATCTGGAAAGTGCTTCGAAATAAAGTTATCAGGCAATAACACTTATAACTTGTCTACTTCGAAGTTACAATGAAATGGTATCTTTATCTATCAATTCGAGAGTTTTCAGATGTCACAAGTATGATAAGGATTAATCGCTATCATCTCAAATATGTGACACATTTATAGACAAGGAGAGTCATGTGAATGTCTTTAAGGTCAATTTCTGCGTGCGTTCTTCGTATGTGGCAGGTGGTTAAAATGCTTTTGATATAGGCTTACAACATGAAAAATAGAGAAATTTCGGCAAGTTAAATAAAGTTCTGGTTGGCCCAGTGGGGTTGGTATCTGCCCGAATTGTGGAAGAGCGGGTTCGATTCCCGCGTCAGGACAATAATTAATTTTTCTAAAATGTTCCGATTTATTTTCGTCATATTGTTCAATTACGATATCCTTTGTCAGCTCAATGGCACAATATTTCAGCGTGCTTAGCTTGCGATTGCGAATAAAGAGATGTTCGCTGAAATGTTCGCTGAAGCCGGTCATTGGACGGGTGACCAAAATATATTACCACGAGTACCTCCGCTTAAAACCTGCGTCGAAAGGCACGTTAAACCGTACATTTTCCCTATATTCATCGATCCACAGGGTAGGCCTTCTGAAAATCCCTGAAGAAATGAATGCATTCATAATATTTTTAACCTATAATGGTTCTTCCAGCCAATCTTAAATCACGATGATGACTGTATTTGAATATGATAAAAGATTTAATCGTAAGCATATTTATGCTACTCTTTCAAGTACACTCTTTGGACGTAGAATATTATATTAAAGAGATGTTCCCAACGCGACCAGCAGAGGGGGAATTTTCTTAGGCAGCGATCCACCGAACGATAGAGGCCCTAAATTATGTTATCGTACCGCGCCCATTGTAATAAAAATAAACTTTGGCTCCGCAAAAGTGCCTATTGGAACACGTCGGTAAGGTGTAAAATGGCCTTTATAGTGCGGCCGCTTACTTTTATGTCCTCTGTTCCTGACCGCCCCGTAATTCTATTAAAGTATTGAAATTAATTTTGGCGAGCATACACGATAACACTGCTGCCACCAAGGCAATTTTCTGGTTTCGATTTTGAACCTTATGTTGAAAACATCAGGACAAAAGAGTACATGTGTAAAAGGTAAGTGCCATTTTTGGTACATTTCCTCTTATAATACCTATCAATATACTGCGATGCATGTGCCCGATAGATGGCAATAGGCTCACCACAACACGGGACCTAACATAATTGGTGAAACGTGGGTGTTAATTCAACTTTGCCTACCTCTACAGGGATAAATAATGCATGATTTATGTACGTAAGTATTACATTTATGTAAAAACACACAGCGGCCATCACATGCGCCTACTCTGATCGCATGTGTAGTCTCTATAAACCGAAAGAGCCAGCCTTTTCTAGAAGTATTCTTTTTCTCCCACTTACGCTACGACAATATGTCACTTTTCATTTTCGCTAAGCGCTCTAATAACTATTCGATAAACCCTCGACAAACTTTTCCAGAGCACGTGTCAACTCACATTTCAGACATATATAGCGTCCTCAATAGCGAACGTCCAAAATCATCTTATCCATCGAGACTGTACCGAAGTGCGGAAGCTATTATGATAGTATTGATTTCTCGCTGTGATGAAAAGTTTGGCTCGTCACATTATTCTTTACACTGGACATTGAACTTTAAGATAATTAGTATAAGTTCGCAAAGAACTTCTCTTTTGTCTGCCAAGTTTAAGTAGCTACGTTGTGTACCTTGTCCGAAAGTCTAATTAAATTTGATGTGAGTGGCTGACTTTTACGCTCCAATAGATTCAATAATACGTCAATGACCTTGCCGGTTTTATTAAAATTCTCCTTACATACTATATAAGTTCATTACTAGTACGCACTGTAGTCTATAGCTCTAATATTTTAGTTCTTGCTATTGGAATTCTTGGTGCCTAGTCAAGTGGCAAAAGATACAACGTTTCCATTGAACGAATGTCAATTTTAACAACTATATACATACATAAATCACGCCTATATCCCCGAAGGGGTAGGCAGAGGTGAACTAGCACCGACGTTAGCAATTTTAACAACTATATACTTTCTCTTAATTTGACATGACGTTCGCCAAGGTGTTTTTTCAGTAATGGTGCTTCTACACGGTGCAAGTAGCTGGAGCTACCAAAAGCGCGAGCTATTTGTGCAAGCAGCATGCTCAAGTTAGTTGATTGTGCAAGCAGCATGCTCAAGTTAGTTGATCAGTGCATAAACAAACGCGCGTGCTACTTGCGCACGTTACTTGGTCAAGCTACACGTGCATGCTGCCTGCGCAAGTACTTTGCGCGTACGCGAGGTCTTGTCGCGACATGCTACAGCTGAAACTAAAGCTGTAGCATGTCGCGCAAGTATCCCGCGCGATTTGAAGTGCGCGCGGGTTACTTACGCGACATGCTGGCGTGTTACTTGAGCAGGTACATCCTCGAGTCGCTGAACTCGCTGGAATTGTTCACAGGATGCATATAACCTGCGCAAGAGCTTAAACATGCGCAAGCTACATGCACCTTGTAGAAGCACCATTACGGTCGCCCCTGGTGTTTTTTCAGTAATACATCAATTTCATACATTGTAGTCTTGTTTGTTAAAAGTTCGATATAAATGATGTTTGTCTATTGGTCAGAACCCTGGTTTCCAATATGTCTATGTAGTACCTATATTTTGCAATATTTACTTAATTTATAACATAGATTTTCGTCATAAAACCTGCATAACACAAGCGCTGCAGCAGCTTACTTAGGGCTATATTGGTGTAAGGGCCTGTTTCACAATCCACAAGTAAGTTCTGATTAACTTACTTGGCACACTTATTGACATAATATATTTCATATTACAACTGACAAATGATCTACCAAGTAAGCTACTTAGAACTTACCCGTCGATTGTAAAACAGGCCCTTAATGTATGAAATAGGTATGTATTTTTATTTTATTTCTGTCCAACCTTTTTGTGACTACACCTATTTAAACTTATTTATCTATCTCTGGCTTTATCTACCACTGTTTTCGTATTTAGATAAATGAGTACGATTATCCCTACAAACTTATTCAAACAGAGCTTAGATTGGTAGATAGATAGAGATTGGCGCAACAAGCAACTAATGTAGTAGACATTAGAGTTGCTTGTTGCACTAATCTCCAATAATAATACGGGTTAGGGTTAGAGAAGAAAATGCTACTGCTTAAGAATTAAAAATCATGTGTAACCTTACTAATTTTGTGAAGGAAAACTGAGAGAGCAAATAAGACATTTAAGTTTTTCTTGTACACAATTTGAATTAATAAACACCGAAGACATTCCCAACCGTCGATTTCCCACGAATATAGACTCAAAATAGAACCGTTCAGCACTCTCAAATTCTAAATACGGAAAGTTAAATATTTAAATGCTGAGGTTCTCGATGCGAGCAGGTTGCGGAGTTAACTCGACGCAAACGAAATTGGAAGAAGTTTCAATCAATGTTGTCTTCGAGCGATTTCCGAGTTCCCTAGACTTAACGGTAAATATGGACTTGGTGTAATAAGGCGTTTAATATGCAGGGCTACAGATAGAACTGGTGCTCAAAGAAAAAAAAATGCAAATTCCCCAAAAAGTTTTGGGTGAAAGATGAAACAAACGGAAATTTGTATGTTAATGGTGTTTACTTTTATCGGACCTGAAGATGGGGAAATGGGGGAAAATCGTTTACCCTTAATATCGTTTAAAATAGGTACAGCCTAATAAAAATGTTATATTCCCGCATACCATACAAGACCATAATTTTTCCAACTTTTTCTAACCACTAAAATCTTTGTACTATTATTTCTAACATAATAATAGTACAAAGATTTTAGTGGTTAATGTTGAAATTAAAATGGAAAAAAATTAGATTTTTTAAAATTTTCCTCGCTCAGTCATTGGATACATAGCTACTATGTTTATCTTGACATAAAAATATTTGCATTAGTTGCAGTAGTCATTAACTTATTCTGTCTATGTAGGGATACAATTTCAAGAACAAAAAAAAATAATGCCTGTAATGCAATAACATTAATATCTAACTACATCAAACATGAGTACATAATTAAATCTACTCCAAATAGGAAGGCAGAGGTGGAGCCTCTTGTCTGTTGTCGAGGTATATTACTAGGTGGTATAAGAACGCTGCCAAATCATCATCATCATCATCTCATCACTGTCTTTACCCTTAGTCACCTACTTATACGAGACCCACTGGTTGAGGATAGTGACAGTTGTAATCTGCTCTGCCGTCACTACAAGGGACAATCGTGTCAATAATTGACGAATTTAATATTTTTTTAAAGTTGTAATCATCATAAATTACTAACATAATTGGCAAAACGTGAGTGTCAATACCACACTTACGTGATTCTGACTCTAAACATAATCACGGGGAAAAGGTGTGATTTATGTTTAGAGCCAGAAAAGGCAGATGACCTTTTTTGGTGATATTTTAAATATGGTATCCACCATTTGAAATAAAACAACTTTTACGGATAAGACTCGCGTATAATTTGGTGTTTGGCATATTAATTATGGCATATTAGTTTCGATCACTTTACAGTGGCCGTGGTCCCCCCGTGACCACGGCCACTGTAAAGTGATCGAAACGTCGGGTTAAATAATTAATATGCCAAACACCAAATTATACGCGAGTCTTATCCGTAAAAGTTGTTTTATTTCAAATGTGTAGTGCTCGTGCAAATATAAGAAAACATTATGGTATCCACCAATTAATTATTAACAGTGATAAATTTATGTAAAAATATAAAAACGTAACAAGGGAAGCTTATGTATCGGAAGGGTATTGTAAGAGTGGTAATACATTTTTACAAGCAAGGTATATGAAGATTTGATTAGTTAGGTATTGAAAGAAACAAACCAAATCGACAAGAACAGCGCACAAAAGGGGAGAAGCACTCGGATCCTGGTTATCTGGAAGATTAGTTTAGAAACAAAGGGAACGGAATCACCTTTTTGTTTTGTTATGGAAATTTTAAAGTGCGATAAATATCTTGGGTCGCCCTTAATGAATACCTCTGTCCTCTGATTGCGTCATTGTTGTTTTAAAAAGGTTATCTTGACTCGTCTCTATAACAAAGTACGGCAGAGAGAGAGAGAGAGAGAATAACATTGTTCTGCAATGTTTAGTTCCGAGCTTCAATTAAGCCGTTGTGATAACTTTGCTTATAAAATAGAAATAGACCCTCAGGGGTTCAGTGCATATTTTTGACTTCCCAAGGTGGAATGAACGGTTTCAAATTGTGAATTCGAAGCTTTACGGGTGACGCAGAAGTGTAAATTCAAAAAGTTTAGCAAGTTACTTTTATTTAGCAATTATATTATATAGGCTCGCAAGATACAGTAGGTGTTTTATCTAAATTTGAAAATAATATTTAAAATGTACAAACAAAGTGTAACTCTATAATAGAAATATAATATGAGAGCCGTCTGGATGCCGTGTGGTGACGGCAGAGTAGAATACAATTGTCACCACCCCAAACCTCTCCAGTGGGTATCGTACAAGGCGACTAAGGATAAAACGGTGATGAGGAATGGGCAGCTTCGTTCCTCTTATATTACCTACCAATGTACTGCGACTTTTGACCCGATTAATGGCAATAGGCTCGCCACCTATTACATGGGACCTAACATAATTAGCGAAAGTGGGTGCTAGTTCACCTCTGCCTACCCCTTTGTGGATATAGGCGTAATTTATGTATGTATGTAATATAAGAGTAAGTATTGCCGCGTAAGGTTTATTGGCATTTAAAATAATACATTACATTTTAAGCGTCCTCTTTCTTTTGCCATACTTATTTTTTTTTTTTTTTTTAAGGACCTAGGCTGTTGGCCGAGAGGCCTTTACAGCATATACCGGGTTTTTTGGGGAAGGCGAAGACCTTGACCTAAAGCCAAACGTGTCCTCAAGCCTTGCAGTCGAGCACTCCCTGTGAGGGTGCCTTCACGGCAGGCGTCCCCCGTGGGGGGACGGCATCTCCCGAGGGAGATATACTGCAGCGGAGAGCCTCACAGGGCGCCCGAGTCGGAGCTTACCATATTTAATGCCTGGAGCGATAAGTAGTTAATTAGTACTATTATAAATGTATGCTTAGTAACTCGACACTACCATCATCAATTATATTTATTTACATTAAGGTCTCAACTTAATGTAAATAAATATATTGATGATGCTTTTGCAGAGTTTGTAAGAAGTTAAAAAAATCATTTTAATAAAATAATTAAAATTACATTTCAATCCACTTTCAAATAATTATTTATAATTAAAATTCATTGAAATTTTTTAATTGTGATCCATTACATTCTTAACTGTAATCTGCATCTTGATCTGATTAAATTTTTTATAAAAAATTTAAAATATTATTCTATTATTTATGAATATTTTTTGAACTCTTTTGTATAACTACGTCTGTTTTATAAGGCTTGAAATACAAAGTTTTAAAAGCTTTAAATGACTTAGGATAAGTCCAATAAGGTCGTAACATATTATATTTCATTTGGTAGCAATTTGGGGGAAATAGAATATTTATTCCTATTTTACTATAATATTCTCACGGACCGCTGGGTTCGGGATCGGAGGACCCGATGCCGATTTCCCATATTTTAGCAAATGATTAAAGATTCATACAGTGTAAAGTGCTTAAGTGAATTTTACGTCGGGAAGATTTAGCTCACGAGCGAGATAAACAAAATACTGTAATAATTATCGGAAATCCGTTTGTTCTAACGTCAGCCCACCTGGCTTTTGTAAACAAAGGTCATTAAACAGTTGAAAATCTTTAAATATGATAATTATTTGCCTGCGCTGTTCCAAGTTCCACACATTCCACACATATAAAAACAATATTTGGAGGTTCTTTCTTAATAATCGTCACATTAATTATTGATGCATCGCCAGACCCTCTTTTATTATGTTTTTTCTGTCCTGTCCATCCAAAGGTTGTCTGGAATAGATTCCTCGAAGCGATAAGACAACCCATTGTACTATCGTTAAACAACATGTCATTAGCTTCAAGATCAAAATGTTGATGATAAAACATGTACAATAATGTAACTATATTTCAGTCAGCTGATATAAAATCATCTACCCCATTTTCATTGACATCATCTTTCACACAGTTATTCATTCTTCTGAGGTAGGTTCTCTTGCCCTCCCCTTGGATGGCTGACTAATATTCTTTGTCACTATTCGCTTTCTAACATGCGCCCTACTATGCCGCCGTCCTTTCAGCTTTTCTGATACAGGTACTGTTTTCAACCTTCCTTTTCTTCTGGTTTTCAACATTCAACATTACTTAACTTCTCACATTCTTCATCTTGTTCATTCCTGTTTTTTCCACCTTATTAACCTCATCTTTGCAGAATATTTCTGCCGCGCTTACGAAAAACGCATTGTGCACGATTTTTATCGGAATTGAGTTATATACATATGGTTTGAATTCAGGAAAAAAGCTCTATAACTTTCCCATAGAGACTATTTCTGACAATTGTAATTTTTACATCAATAAGTAGCTTAGTTTCTGTCATACAAATGTTCTAAAAAATAAACTTTAAACGCGTTTTTCTCAGACGTTGTAAAAAGGTAGATAATGCGTTTTTCGTAAGCGCGGCAGATTTCATTTCTCATCCAACTTGCTTACTGCCGCACTCACTGACGTCAAATAACGTTAATGAGTACTTAACGTCAAAAATGACAATTCAAAATTAGTCGCTATTCTTGCCGGGTCTATGGTCGAGATTTGAATGAAAATTTTTGACATTAAATAATCATTAAAGTTAATTGACGTCTCTGAGTGCGGCAGTTAATTGCTTATATAAGCATCGGAGTGAAATCATTAAACACCTAATACTCTAAGTAGGTATATAAAATGCGACTGAACGTTTGAATTTTCTGGTAAGCAAAGCATGTACAAGTTTTTTCACTTATTCACCTACATTATCCTAATCTCTGCAGAATGCAATTGTTTTTCATCCGTCTTTAATAATCCATTCTCATCGAATTTGCTTATACGAGTATATCGAAGTGAAATCAGTTAATACTTTATATGAAACGCGTGGGGTCGAGTGAATTTTCCGATTGACAGATAAGCAGAGGACGTGAAAAGGCACCCTTTGCATGAAACCGCCCTTAGGCGTTCGCCAAGGCCGTGGTTGCTGACAGACACCTCGGTACACATTACGTATGGGCACACATTGTGATGCCTCCAGCAATATCTCGCGCTCTAAATTAACTCGCTGCTAACGGCGTGTCCTCGTTTAACTAGTGGTATAATACGGCGTTGCTATCAAATACAGTGTTTTCATATAATTTGCTTAGTTAGATAGATGTGTCTGGGAGGATCTTACTAAATCAAAATCAGCCAAGCTGAAAGTACTTTGCTGCTTACAGTTCTTAGGTTATTATTAGGATTCCTATAGGATTTTCTAAGGATTTCAATTTTATATATTGGAAATTGATTATATTAAAGGATATTGACTGACACTCATGGTTACAGGAATCAAAAACCTAACTTGATCTAATTAAATTGACATCCATAGATAAATAACCGACTTCTCACTTATGGTTAGGTAGAGCTATAAAACACTCACATTTTGTCAGCTTATTTAGATCATTAACCGCAGTAATTTGCTAGATAGTGCATCAGGAACTTTTGATGTATTATATGTTGTTTGAATTATAATTTAGTGTATTTCAAATTCAAATTGTTCTTTGCGTGTCAGATATTACTAATGTATAATAAAATATTACCTACTGTAGTCACATTTCACTTAAACTTGGCATAGTTAACGGAAATTGAAACAACAAACCTTACTTTTATAGTAACTGGAGTCATGCTGAGAAACACGAATAGGCCGGATATCCGTGGAACCGAATTAGGGACGGTTGCTCGAAAGATCTACTTTGCTTAATTTCCTGTTTCCAAGATGGGTCACGGGACATTCGCGATATTTAAAACGCATCATTCAAGGCCTAGAGGTTGGGCTCTAGGTCTTAAATGTTGCGTTTTAAAGATCATCCAGAGTTTTTCATTATTTTACAGAAAGCGCGACATTGAAGCCCAGTACAGAGTCAAATTACACCAATTTATTTTCTTTCTTTGTTGCCTGGGGGGTAGGTAAAGTGTGTCATTCCTAAATCACCACTGGGGTGTCGTAGAAATCGACTAAGGGAGACTGGCGGTGTAGACCAATAAGTACTTTAGGCACCAAAATGGTGGAGGTCAAACCACCAACAACATCATACCCAAAAAGGGTTCGTGACAGGCAGGCGGCCGGCTGTAAAACCTAAGACAAAACCTTGAGTAGTATGGATTGGAAAGTTGTCATCCTAATCACTTGAGCACATTCTCTCCATTCATGGGACTCTCAACATGAACCTTTCCAGCACTTTACTATACATTCATTTATCACTGTCACCTTTCCGCTGATGATGATATAAAACAAAATTTTATATCATCATCAGTGGAAAGATTATACAGTCTTGCTGTCCTTGCCTCATTTTATTGGCAATCGGTCGAACGCATTCGATCGCGATGTCGGATCTTTCGAAATTTCATTTTAACGTTTTTCTTCATACGGATTTGTGTATCGTTCCCCCATCTGATTAATATTCTGACAAGTAGATTAGCTAAGCTAACTAAGCAAATTTTAAAAATAAACATTTGAAACCATCTCAGCTTCGTGAGGTGATCACCATAAAATACTTTGACAGTTTAATGAAAATCTGAAGTCAAGACAAACTTCATTTGTGATTGTGAGACAAAATGTACTGCTGAGGACATAATCAGAGACTTTCTTCAGTTTAATATGAACCAAAGTTAGTTTGTGATAAGACTTGTAATTAAATTACTTTTAAGGATTAAATTCGAGGCAAATTTAAGATTGACCACGTCATAGTTTATGAAAACATATTATAATGCGTAAATTATAGTATAATATTATCTACTAATCTTGAGTAATTGTAACAAAGATTTTGGGGTTAGAAAAAGAATTTCGAAAAATTATGATCTTGAGGCGGGAATCGAACCCGCGTCCGCTGCTATCCGGCCATGTCTGTCTTGGGTGGCCGAGCGGTCAGGCACCTGCCCGGATAGCAGCGGACGCGGGTTCGATTCCCGCCTCAAGATCATAATTTTTCGAAATTCTTTTGGAGGAGATGGGCGTTTGGTACCGTCGTACAAAAATACGGACTGCTGCATTACGATGTACGCACGGATGATGGTCAGATGTGGCGCCGGCATATCGATCAGATGCTCTCAGCTGCTGAAGTCGTCAACACGCACCACCGCTCATGAAATTTACGGCGGGGGACTGATATATACTTTTTACATAGCTAACAGTTCATGTTTTCTTTGATATATGCTGTCACATCAGCGTGACATATTTGATTTGATTATTAAAAGAGCAACTAATAAAATGTGTATTACGATTAATTCCTAGTATTTATTACTCAACTATTCATCTTTTTCTTCCTGTCTGTAGTATTAGTAGCAGTATGTTTCCTCTTCCATTAATATCGGTCAGACATAATCAAGCCATTCACTTTGATAATGATGTACTGGAAAGAATGTCTATCCTTAACTTCACTCTAGTCTATTCGATTTTAATTTTAAAATTATATAAATGTTAGAAAATATAATACTAAGATTTTGGTGGTTAGTTAAGGAATTTCTAAAAAGAATGGTCTTGATGCGGGAATCGAACCCACGTCCGCTGCTATCCGGGCAGGTGCCTGACCGCTCGGCCAACCAAGACACTAATTAACTTGCCGAAAATTTTCTAACCACCAAAATCTTTGTACTTATTTTTCTAACATTTATGTAATGTTAAAATTAAAATCGAATAGTTTATAAAGCAAACCCAAGCTTAACCGAACGCACGGTATTTGTAAAAATATCTGCTTTGGAATGTTTGAAATTTATTTCTACATTGCGAGTTTCCGTTGGCTTACAACGTGAAGTGTAAAGGTTAGAAGAATTTCGGCAAGTTAATTAGTATCTTGGTTGGCCAAGCGGTCAGGCACCTGCCCGGATAGCAGCGGACGTGGGTTCGATTCCCGCATTAAGACCATAATTTTTTCAAATTCTTTTTCTAAACACAAAATCTTTGCAGTCTAGTCCTAAGGTTTGTTAATATAAGGGAACAATATAGCTAGTTTCCTTCTGACTGTACGCTTGAAACCAATTAAAAGTAAACTTATCGAGCCCGCCCGAGTACAGTCACTTTCGCGTGTAATTTCATCTCTATGAGAGTTTGTGTTTTTTGCCAATTAAAATTACTGATATCTGAATTAAATCTTCGCAATTATTTTTCCCTCGGGTTGTTTCCCGACGATAATTGGGCGCGGGATATATTATAAAGAGTCGCGCTCACGCGGTGGAAGCCGCCGTTAAGGCGCGTTTCCATAGAAGCGGAGCTGAGCTAAGACTTACAAAAATTTACCAATGATATTGCTTAAATCACACATCTCATCATCGCTCCGTAGTAATATTATTGGTCAATTCTTGTTAGTATGGATACGGACCCTAAAGGCCCCGTTGAGATGTACACGCGGGTGAGTCTCTGTTTCTTATACATTGCTCGCTATTAATCAGCGTATGCTACTAATGCGCAGTGTGATGACGGCAGAGGAGAATACAATTATTGTCACCACCCCAAATCTCTCCCGTGGGTGTCGTACAAGGCGACTAAGGATAAATCAGTGATGAGGAATGGGTAGCAGCGTTCCTCTTATACCACCTAGCAATGTACTGGGATTTTTGTGCCGGATAAATGGCAAAAGGCTCGCCACCTCTTACACGGGACCTGACATATTTGGCGAAACGTGGGTGCTAGTTCACCTCTGTCTACCCCTTCGGGGATATAGGCGTGATTTATGTATGTATGCTACTAATGCTGCTTATTAGCAAGCAATGTATAATGAACGGCGTCCGTCCCGCGCGTACACTTATTGTTTGTAAACCAGGTAATATACTGGGGGCTAAGATTAAAATAAACCATTATTATTCACGGGGCGAACGCGTCGCCGTAATATATTTTTCTACGTGCGTAATATCGTCGCACCACTCCGTGAGCGCCATAACAGCTGATATATTCCGACCTAACCCGGTTTTTCGACGGCTTATTTTAAATAATCATACTGTTGTTTGGATCAACATAATAATATTTTTATTAGTTTGATTTTGTGGTGACGGCAGAGCAGTGTGGGACGGCAGAGCAGATTACAATTGTCATCTGGTGATGACGGGAGAGATGAGAGTTCATCTCTCCCGTGGGTGTTGTACAAGGGGACTATGGATAAAACAAACAGCAATGAGTGGGCAGCAGCGTTCCTCTTATGCCACCTAGCAATGTAATGGCAATAGGCTCACCGCGTGGTTGTTATCGTGGGTGTTAATTCATCCCTGCCTACCCTTTCGGGGATATAGGCGTGATATGTATGTTGATTTTGTAAATATTACATACATACATAAATGATACATTAAAAAGCCTTTTGAATTTGTTCTCCCGTCTAGAATCGAATGCAAAGAGCCCACTATAGTCTCCGCCTACTCTCAAAACCCTCATAAACGCTGCAAAGGACCCTCGCCTTAGCTCCTTTTACAAATAAAGCTCCTCTGGCAGGCAATAAAAAGGTCAAGTGACGACTCAGTTATTTCATTTTTGGATACGCTTCATATTTTGCAGTAAGCGCTTAGAGCCCTCGCCCACGGCTACTTTTTGTCACGATGTTGTCGCGCGTTAGTATCGCTACTAACGCGTGTTAGTCGCATTTGTAACGCGGTACAGTAGTGATGCGAACGCGCTACTGCATCGCGACTCAATCGATGCAAACGCGCTACCGTGTCGGACAACAATTGGGGAGAAAACGGAGGGAGGTTAGGGCGTGAGTGGCGAACTAAGCTTACGTAAAAGCAGCACTATGTCAACGTGACTATTGCTGCCTCAACGGAGTCCATCTTGCAACTGTACCGATCTGTGCGTTTAGCCATTTAGCTTGGTATGGACATGTTATGAGACGTGATGCCATGAATGTGAATGTGAGAAAGTTATGGACATGAATGTTGATGGATGTCGAAGTAGAGGAAGACCATTGAAAAGATGGATGGATTGTGTGAGGTGTGATATGAAGGTGGTAGATGTGAATGAGGAGATGACGAGCGATCGAAGAGAATGGAAAAAGAGGACTGCGCCGACCCCAAATAGGATGGGATAAGGACAGGGCGATGATGATGATGATGATGACTGAATAGCGCTTGCATCGCGACAGAAGTGCGACAGTATCGCGCTTGCATAGCAACTGAATCTGAGCGCCCCGTGGGCTAGGGCACACAGCTAGCGACCGCTTTGCGACAGTATCGCTACTGCATCGCTACAAAAAGTCGTCGTGGGCGAGCGCCCTTAAACAAGAATGCCGTTTCTACGACATGGTTACGAATGGACCGCGAGCACTTTAGACAAGTGACAGTTCACTAAGCTTCGCGACTTACGCGTACAATGACACGGATGAAATTGAAAATTTAAGTGTGAGTAGCGAAATATCGCTGTCTCGTCTTGTCTTGTTAGAAGCACGATATAATGTATTGCTCGTTGAGTACCACAAAGAGGCAAGACAAAAAATACTTCGAAATATTGTGTATTCGAAATTTATGATGAAATAAGACATCTGTTGCAGGAATGCAGTTTTGAGTTGAACCCGTCTCTATTGTATAGAACGCTTTGGGTCATTTGTATTTTATTACATTTTTATTTCTAAGTAAAATTATGTTAATTTTAATAATAAAATATGTTCAATATGACACGAGTGGAAATATTTTTTTTAGTTCCAAATGTTTTGTGCTATAAAATTCTGTAAGAGATTGTGAATACACAAACGTGCAATTTTAAAGGTTTCAATAAATCAAATAAAGTTCTCACCTCAACCAGATTAAATCTGCTTAACACTTGAACATGAAAATACTCGAAAACGTTCGCTCCAATCGATCTCTTGATCAAAATTGAATCAGAGTGTGAGTGGTGCGTGTATACCCTGAGGCGGCAATGTGGAGTTGTCGTCACTTGGCTCGCTCCTAAATACACAAGGCAGAAGGTCGCTTTTGGAGACGACGAATGTAAACATATAAATACTACTACATTTGCGATTCTACAGAAGGATTTATTTATTAGTATTTGTATATATAAATTAGGGAACTTATAAAAATATTTCAATCAACTATTCCCTTACACCAAAGCGCTACATAAAGAAATCCAAGAATGCTTCATTAGAAAACTCAATTTCAATTTCTTATGTTTAGGGTCGGTACAATTATCTGACGGAATTTTTTATTATTCAATTATCGAGCGTTTATCGGTCGTATTATGCCAGAACAGACAATTATATAATAAAACATTCAACCATTCACATTCGACGCACTAACGCATTATCACGAATGGTTGAAAAATAAAAACATGAATTCGTGGACTATTCCGATTCGGGTGAAAATAGTGACAGCCCTGATATACGTTACAGAGAAATTAAGATCTTATTCAACATTCTGAACCTTATATTATTTAGCTAACTTTTGATTGGGCCACGCTCAGCCTTCCATAGCAGATTACGACTGAACATTTGTAGATTGCCGAACGTGATTCCAATTATACACTAGCGTAGAGTACACTTCGTTGTACCCAATCCGAAATTATCGTGTTCACTCAAACTGAGTTGTAAAAACTGCCGACGTAAACTTACTCTTTTGTTGGAACGTTAACATAATTTTTTGTACACTTCTTTTTTTATAGAAAATATGAGATGGCAATTTAAAAGGGAAAATCTATAAAGCGGTCATTAGACCTGTTGTCATGTATGGATCAGATCTATGAAGAACAATGATGAAAGATGAGTGCATTTAACAGAGGTGCGTATGTTAAGATGGATGTGTGGTGTGACACGGAGAGATAAGATAAGGAATGAGTATATAGCGAGAGGGGTGGATGAGAAATTGGTGAAGGATCGAAAGGAGTGGAAGAAGAAGAGATGGCAATTTTAACAATTTTATTTTTAACCAAATTATTCATTTTGAATACTAAAGGGAACTTATGTTATTCATAATTCTATGTCGCTTACAGAATTTGTCATATTATTATGATTGTGGAAACGGAATAAAAAGCCACCTAGTATATTATAGATTCACTTTCTGATATTCACTTTGAGAACCAAGAGAATGGGACGGAATTTAATATTAAAGGACCGAATATACGGTCAGTATTCGGAATGATTCTATCAAACCGACATCAGAAAGAATTCTGTATTAGTGTGGGAAGGTTTTGACTTCACGATCACAAGGTTCTAGAATATAGTAGTTTCTTCAGAAAATTATCTTATCAATTAAATTAAGAGATAAATAGAATTTAAATACCAAAGTTAAAAGATTATCAATTTCTAAACATATTATTATGACACGAAACCTTTCATATTACTTTCTTGAATACATATTTATATCATTCCTGTTTATCCCTGAAGGGATAGGCAGATGAGTATCAACACAAATTTCTTGTCTTTATTTAATGAATACGATTGTTATATTTTATATCAATGGATTTTTCTCTACTATTTTGAATTTTAGTATAAACACTATAAGTTGTATGTGCCATCAATCAGATTCAAAGGCAAAATAGCTCATATAATCGACTTTAAATTTAAATGGAGCATTTAGCTCACCAAATATGTATACTATACTATACTTTATTAGTGTTGGGAATCGCAACCCCTTTCTAATTGGGACACGTCATCATTGACACCACGTCGTCAGTGGTTCCCTATTGGCTGCCTATCACGCCATCAGCAGCAAGACGCCCAATGAGCAGCGAGTCTACTGACGCCGCGTTGACCCGCGATCTTCTATTGTTTCATTCTTCACATTTTGGAATTCGCAAATATCACATAAATTTCTTACCGCATTATTGTAAAACTATTATTCATTAAATTATTCATGTGTAACTAATCGCATTATTATTAGTCTACACATTTTTGGACCTTCAAAGCCGAATAAAGACCGCACAACCAGGAAAATACAGTATTGAACATTTGCGACACTCGCACTGAAAAATATACGCCGTGGTGAATTGGTGTACTCAAGGAAGAGCCGAAGTATACTCGCATAATTAAGGAATAGCCGGTCCTGTGCCTGATAAAGCGCATAAAGGTACGACCAGCCATCCTGCCCATCCTGCTTCAGCCTAATTCCTTTGTGTAACGCTGTGCTTTTGCCTGATTTCAGTGAGAAGTGCAATTGCCGTGCTAGCTACCCAGTGTTCATATCGCATTTAAATCGTGAGTACCTCATTAATTTCATATTCCACTAAAATGAGTCTAGAATCTGGTCATGTTCGCGATAAATCGCCTTATAAAAATAGTAACGATAGCCTAATTAGGGACTTGATAAAAAAGCGTGGCATAGTTAAAGGTAGATTGACAAAGTTTTCTAATTATTTGTCCGCGCTTAACTGTGATTCAATGTCGACACAAAGCCGCATAGATTTAAAACTACGAATGCAAGGAGCGGCTAATTTGTTCAATGAATTTAATGACGTTCAAAATAAGCTCGAAGAACTAGCCGCCGACGTTGATGAGCAGTTAACACAAAGAGAACATTTCGAAGACACCTACTATAGCATAATGTCGCAAGCTGAGTATTTTTTAAACCCTAATCAGGTCAATGACAATGTTACTAAGTGCAATCCCGGCAGCAAATCCGTAAAGTTGCCAACAATATCCATGCCGACATTTAACGGTTCATGTGAGCAATGGTTAGAGTTCAGAGACACTTTTTTGTCGTTAGTACATAATTCTAGCGAGCTTAGCAACATAGAAAAATTCCACTATCTTAAATCGTCTCTTAAAGGAGGTGCGGAATTAGTCATAAACTCTGTTGAATTGTCTAGCGACAATTATTGTGTAGCATGGGAATTACTTCTCAATCGATACAATAATAGCAGATTGTTAGTACATAACCACGTCAAAGCTTTATTTACTATGCAATTATTAACCAAGGAGTCACCTGTCTTAATTAGGAGATTGATTGACACTGTACTAAAAAACATCCGCGCTTTAAAAGTGTTAGGTGAGCCCACCGACTCGTGGGACACTTTAATTATATACATAATTGTTACCAAATTAGACCCCATCACTGAACGCGAATGGGAACAGTTTAAGGGCACCCTATTTTCTAGGACTCACGAGACTAGGACACAGCTCAAAGTGGATAACCTTATTTCGTTTCTAAAAGACTGGGCTGATATGTTGGAAACATTGCAAATGTCACACAAGAAAACGGTAGTGGAAAATAAAAATAAAAATAATTACACACATAATAATACTAAAATTCACTGCAATGTTTCCACAAACAAGTCACCGGAACCTTCACGTGATTTCACTAAGAGGTTATGCTTGATGTGTAATGCAAATCACCCACTGTATTCTTGTCAAAAATTCCTTGATTGTGATTTATCATCTAAACTTAAATTTATTAACGACAAACGGCTATGTAACAACTGTTTGCGGTCGGGACACACTGTTGATACGTGTAGGTTTGGCCCGTGTAGGATGTGCAACAAAAAGCACAATTCGCTAATTCATTCCGATACGCATGATAACCCTACAAATAATAATAGTTCCGTAGCACTTCATCTTACGCACGCTAATGGGAGCTCGCGACAGGTGTCGGTTGTTGCGGCCGAGGAGCAGTCCTCCTCCCCCGCGACACACTCGCCGCGCTGCCCAAGCCCATCATCGTCAACGCAAAAGGAATCTTTGGTTCATGTAAATAATGCTCACGTACAATCAATTGACAGCCTCGGTGCACAAGCACCGGTTATGAGCTCCGTTTTGTTGTCGACTGCGTTGATTGAGATAGCTGACAGTCACAATAGATATCATGTTGCGCGTGCGCTTTTAGATAGTGGTAGCCAGAGATGTTTTGTCACACAAGCCTTATGCAATTTGTTAAATTCGCCAGTAATACAGTCCACTCATGAAATACGCGGCGTTGGTAATTCCGTCGTGAATACAACGCAAATATGTGAGCTCGAAGTTAGATCTCGCACTGACCACCGCTATCACACGCGCTTGCAGTGTTTTGTTTTGCCGTCTATTACGTCAACGCTGCCGGCAATTGCATTAGAATACGCGCGGTTTGATATCCCATCCAATATCAGATTAGCTGACCCGCAATTCTTAAAATCGCAAAACATTGATATATTAATCGGCGCTGATTTGTTTTGGGAATTGATAAACAATAATAATAAAATAAAATTATCGAATGGCCCGTATTTATTAGACACTAAATTCGGGTGGATAGTATCAGGACCAATTAGTTCAGTTTTGGTTAATAATAAGTTTGTTAACTGTAATCTCTCTCAGACACTCGATTCACAATTACGTCAGTTTTGGGAGCTGGAAGAGGTGTCTATGCCTAGGGATACGCGCACTAACGAGGAGCGTGCTTGCGAGGAACATTTCGTCATGAACACTACGCGCAACAATGACGGACGTTTCTGTGTACGCATACCTTTTAAGAAAAGTCCTGAAGCATTAGGCGAAAGCTATTCGCAAGCTAAAACTCGTTTTCTAGCCCTCGAAAGACGATTGCAACGGACTCCTGATTACAAACGGCTGTACACTGATTTTATCCACGAGTACATACAACTTGGACATATGAGCCGTATTGAGCGACCCGGGACGCCTCACTACGTGATGCCGCATCACGGTGTGTTCCGCGAGCACAGTACCACTACCAAGTTGCGTGTAGTTTTTGATGCTAGCGCTGGGTCGAGTAATAACGTGTCGTTAAATGATCTACAGATGGTTGGCCCGGCAATACAAGGGGATTTGCTTTCAATATTACTTAGGTTTAGATTCTATAAGTACACTGCTTGCGCAGACATCGAAAAGATGTACAGGCAGTGTCTTATTCACGAAGACCAACGCGATCTCCAATTGATTCTGTGGCGTGACGACCCGTCTAAACATTTAGATACGTACCGGTTGAACACCGTCACTTACGGAACCGCCTCAGCGCCATTTTTGAGTTGTCGGTGTCTCAAGCAATTGGCTATTGACTGCGCACATACACAGCCTGATGTTGCCAGGGTGATCAACGAGAATTTCTACGTTGATGATTTTATTTTTAGTTGCGACAGTAGGGATAAATTATTAGAAATTTGTTCCTCCTTAGATAATATTTTACTTTCTGCATGTTTTCCACTTCGCAAATGGATGTTCAATTTTTCAGTAGATAACTATAAACATAGTATAAAAAACTATACTAAGGATTTATCGTTGGGGGAGAATATTAATTCTAAAACTTTAGGTCTAGGTTGGTGTAATTTTAAGGATATATTCCATTATAATAGTCATTTTAATAACGACACTAGCAAACCTATCACAAAACGGTTTATTATGTCTAATGTCGCACAAATATTTGACCCGCTGGGTTTGTTGAGTCCTTTCATTATTATCGCTAAAATTATACTACAACAGTTATGGCTAGTAAAGATAGGGTGGGATGATGAAGTTCCCCGAGATGTCGTGGAGTCTTGGCAAAGGTTTTCAAATTCCCTACCTATTTTAAATGATATACGCGTGCCACGACATGTCGTAGGGAAGGACCCAGTGCGCAGGGAGCTTCACATATTCTCTGACGCTTCAGAATTAGCATATGGTGCTTGTTTGTATATACTAACAGTTAACAGAGACTCTTCGGTAACTGTTAGTCTGTACTGTGCTAAGAGTAAGGTTGCGCCATTAAAACCAGTGAGTATTCCTAGACTGGAATTGTGTGGGGCCCTATTGGGTGCAAAGATATATAGAAATGTAATGGACGCTCTTAATTATAATTTCGATTTAATAGCATTTTGGTGTGACTCGACAATCGTATTAGGTTGGTTACGCATGTCTCCAAAGTTGTTAAAAACATTTGTCCAGAACCGAGTCGCCGAAATTCAGGAAATAGCTAAGCAATTACCATGGTATCATGTAAATGGAAAAGATAACCCTGCCGACTTGGTTTCCAGGGGAGTGAACATAAAAGATTTGGTAACTTCCACTTTGTGGTGGCACGGGCCAACATACTTACACGCCCCTGATTTTAAATGTCCTGCGTACTGTCCTTTAAATACTGTTGCACAGTCAGAATTGCCTGAAGTAAAGCCAAAACTTGTTTTTGCATTTACAACTGATGTAGAAAATTCACTATTTCCATTCAAAAGATTCTCACAGTATAATCGTATGATTAGGGCTTTCGCATACGTTTTACGTTTTATATATAACCCTCGCAACAAAGGCAATGCTTGTCAAGGGCTTTTGACTGTTGACGAAATAAGAAACGCAACTATGTCTTTAGTTAGATTGTGTCAACAAGAATCGTTTCATGACGAGTATAATCTATTATTAAATAAGTTAAGTATAGGTAGTAAACATAGTTTAAGTAAGTTAAATTTATTTATAGACAATAAGAAAATTTTGAGAGTAGGTGGAAGAATACAATATTCGCCTAATTTTAGTTACGATAAAAAACATCCCTGCTTAATATCTTCCAAACATTGGTTTGCAGTGTTGTTGCTACGTCACGAGCATAGGCGGTTGCAGCATGCCGCGCCGCAAGCGCTGCTGTACAATGTACGCGAATCTTTCTGGCCCATCGGGGGCAGAAACCTCGCGAGACGCACGGTACATGAATGCGTTACTTGTACTCGTTTGAGAGGTAAAACTTTATCTCCCATTATGGGAAATTTACCGCAGGAGAGATTAATTCCGAGCTTTCCCTTTTTATACTGCGGCGTGGACTATGCTGGTCCAGTGCTCACATTGAATCGTAAAGGTCGAGGCTCTAAATTAGTTAAGAGTTATATATGTTTATTTATTTGTTTCGTTACTCACGCTATGCACTTAGAACTTGTCAGTGACCTTTCTTCAGATGTTTACCTTCTTGCGCTAAAGCGGTTTATTTCACGTCGCGGCAAGCCGTCTCAAATAATGTCTGACAACGGCAAGAATTTCGTAGGTGTAGCTAACGAGTTTTCTAAATTTTTATCTAATTGTTCGAAAGATATCATTGATTTTGCAACTGGCCAAGATATCAAATTTTCTTTTATACCGCCACACGCGCCTCATTTTGGTGGAATATGGGAGGCTGGGGTAAAATCATGTAAATACCATATACTACGGGTTGTTGGTAACGCACATCTCACTTTTGAGGAATTTAGCACAGTGTTATCACAAATCGAATCCATACTCAATTCCCGTCCTATGAGTCCCATGTCTACCAATCCCAACGATTTCAATTCCCTGTGCCCTGCACATTTTCTGGTTGGTCGTCCCCTAACAGCGCCTGCTACAGCTCAGCTGGTTGATGTCCCTGCGCAGCGGCTAACACGGTACAAGAGGCTAGAACAGATCCGGCAGCACTTCTGGACACGATGGAGCAAAGAGTACATCTCTGAACTGCAAACCAGATCAAAATGGAGCAAAGGCACAGCTGATCTTCAACCCAACACGCTAGTTGTAGTCAAGGAGGACAATACACCACCCCTGAAATGGAGGCTAGGTCGCATCATTTCTACCAAGCCGGGAAGAGACGGAGTCTCGAGAGTAGCCGATATCCAAGTAGCCACGGGAGTTATTCGACGCGCCTTTCCTCGAATTTGCCCACTATTCGCCATTGAAGAAGATGCAGATGTCAAGATGTTGGACGCGGATGCTTCCAAGGCCGGGGACATGTTGGGAATCGCAACCCCTTTCTAATTGGGACACGTCATCATTGACACCACGTCGTCAGTGGTTCCCTATTGGCTGCCTATCACGCCATCAGCAGCAAGACGCCCAATGAGCAGCGAGTCTACTGACGCCGCGTTGACCCGCGATCTTCTATTGTTTCATTCTTCACATTTTGGAATTCGCAAATATCACATAAATTTCTTACCGCATTATTGTAAAACTATTATTCATTAAATTATTCATGTGTAACTAATCGCATTATTATTAGTCTACACAATTAGTGAACATATCGGATATTTAGCGATAATTTGAATAGGTCAAAGACAAATTTATTAAAAGTCATATTCATAATATTTATGATTAAATTGGGTCCAAATACACACACATGCACAGGACATCACATTCGTTGCCACAATTGATAAAATATACAGGAGCTACAAATGCATTACATTTTAAAATACATTTCAGAATAAAATACGAATAACCAAGTCAAACCGACCATAAAGGACCGGAATTGGAGTTAATGTGGCAATAGAAATATTTCTCACAAACGTTTTCCCGATTATCACTTATATAGGACCACTACGAGAGATTTCCCCTATTCGTGACTCCTTGCGAGGACGTCGCCTGAATAGCGATGCTGTCTTCGGAGCTCGAGATAAAATATGAAATCCGTTTTAAATTCCGGCACGCGATGTATCCGTGCTGAAATAATAAAAGCGAGGCGTTGTTTGTCCCCTAGTGATTTAATGTTCTTTTACTTTAAATTATTGGACTTGGGACTAAATTTGTTTAAATATTTCATTGTTACGATGAATAAATTACTTCCATGCTTGCGTTGGAGCGAAAAAATAACTTACAATGTGCCAGCCCCGACTCACCCCAGGGGTGTCGTAAAAGTCTACTAAGGGAGATTGCCAGGTGTATACCAATAAGCACCTCGGGGCACTTGAATAATGGAGGCCAAGTCGTTGGTGTCAGGTGGTAGTCGGCCGGCTGCATAACTTAAGACAATTATGGATTGGAATGCTGTCATCCCAATCACTATCTCAATTCATCCGTCTCTTGACATGGTCAATTCCATCCCTTTTCTATTTATACATTTATCACTAGCACTTTTCCAGTTTCAAAAGTTTATTGCAGGCAAAATGAATATCAACATAATCTATTGTAAACAGAGCAAAATATTGCAACGTCACCACACTGTCTCTGTATCATCGGGATCGTGTATATTGACCTGATAGTTTTTTATGCTAGACAGGGAAGCTATTGGCATTCATCTCATCTGACGGTAAGTGACGATAAGGGCCGAAGATGGAATCGAGTTTCATCTGGAACCCTCAACCACAGAGGTTAACATTTTTATTATGGCGACAGACTTTGATAAGATGGCCGTAGCTAGTAAGGCAGACTGAAAAATGTCCGCATACAGATTTGTACTCCCCAGAAGATACCGGAGAGAACCCGGGACCTCGGGATCTTAATTCCGCTGAGTGAACTATTAGACGACGGAGGTCCATCCGCCTCCGTCCTGACTGACTGAGTGAATGTTTAATGCTGACATATTGATACCTTGTATTGATAATATTTTATTAGGTAAGTACTCGTGTCGTATCCCTTATCCATCTTCCCCTAGGCTACGGTAACCACAAGACCCATCTACCATGTTTCGAGTAATAACACCGAAACCGCAACTCGTAATTGTAATTCACACAAAAGCGCGCGTAGCTGTGTACTGTAAAAGCATTGGAACAATAAATTTAAGCGGATTCCCTGGCTGCCATGTGTAAATACCTACTCCCGCTTCGTATCGCAATACATCTTCTATTTCCAATGTATTCGTTTCCTTGATAAGGAACTTTCTCCTAGTGCCTACACGCGGAATGTCTACAGAGAAATTAGACAATTACTAGAGTATTGATAATAACTGCAAATTATACAAAGCAGTATGATTTGTATGTTATTTGAATATTATTGTACTGCCGTCCTGTTTGAGTTTACGTCTTATAAGCAGATTGTTCAAAATATGATAATTAAGATTGGGCTCCATTTTAAGTCATTGTCAATATTAATTTTAAGGTTAGAACCTAACCCAACCAATGCTGTTTTGATTTTAATATGAATATTAGAAAAAATATCCTAAAAAATTGAAACCGCAATTTTATTTATCTATCATAGTTTTTTAATTACCATTAGGTTATCAAAAGTTATATTATACCTAGTTTAGTATAATATCCCAGGTAAGGCCTAGTTTAATTTCGGTCTAATAGCAATATTACCAATTAACTATATTTGCAAATCCCGTTCCGCCATATCCGTTCATCCATTACCCATAGCTTAACGAGAAACTAACATCCAACATAAACAACAGAAACTTTCCTATTTACAATATTAGGTACGATAGTAACATTACGCACAAACTGGAAGGGCAACATCCCATAACATAATTATTAACTTGAATAATATTAAGGAAGTATAAATTCCCAGTTTGAGGTTAAAATTGGGATTTATAAGCAGGCCGTCGGAACAATACGGTTAGCATTAAACAGTTGCGATGCTGGCTTGGCATTATAGCATTTTAATTTCTCAGACTCTGTGATAATATACTTTTAATTTATTATGAAGCAAAAGGGTCCACCACACTTTTCCAGTGCGGATTGGTGCGAATTAACGACTGGAGTTGCCGTCGAGGCCACCGATTTAATGTGCCTTCCGAAGCACGGTGGAACTCCGAGGACAATAAATTTTTGGTCACCTATCCAATGACCCGACTTGGCGAACATTCCTCAGTTTACGCAATCGCGAAGAGTCATTACACCAAAGAGCTTCTATTTGTTATGTAACCGTTATATTAGCAATGTCAGAAAAAAATATTAATAATAGGTACACACAACACACATTTACAAGGGGCCTACCGCCTAACTCGATTGCTAAAGCAAAAGCTATAGTTTATGACGTCATGCTGTTATTTCACACCAAATGTACCTAAACTATTAGCGATAGCTTTGAACGAATGATCACCAAATGATTTTGTATGAATTTGGCACAAAATCCGCGCCGCCTAAAAATTCAGGATGACTGCTGTAGCCGTAAGCAGTGCATTGCAATATAGCTATCATCAGCAATCGAGATAGGCGGTAGGCCCCCAGATTAAGGTTTTGACTTAGGTGTTTCAGTCGGTCGCCTGCCTGACACCAACCGCCCTTTGGAACCCTCCAATATCAATCAGTAAAAATAAAAATGAGATAAAGCGAAGCCCCTGTATCGATATTAAAAAGCGAGCCCCAAAAATTGTTTCTATTCAAATCCCCTCTAATCTAAATTCATGAAAGTTAAACCGATCGCCGATTTGCGACAAAACGAACAGAGCCGGAGATGAAAGAATTTCACGGGGTCCATGCCCCGAAGCGGCTGATGAAAAATAATAATACGCCCGTGGATGATTGGTACATGCGACCGCGGGTCAGACAATACCATACAGCAACGCCTTTTAAGTTCGCGTTTAAGAAATTGGTTCGTAATCCACTTAATAATAATTACACAAAATAATTACAAAATAATATTAGTACAAACATTTTGGTGGTTAGAAAAAGAATTTCGAAAAATTATGGTCTTGAGGCGGGAATCGAACCCGCGTCCGCTGCTATCCGGGCAGGTGCCTGACCGCTCGGCCACCCAAGACACCAATTAACTTGCCGAAATTCTTCTAACCTTTACACTTCACGTTGTAAGCCAACGGGTACCCTCGCAATGTAGAAATAAATTTCAAACATCCCAAAGCAGATATTTTTACAAATACCGTGAGTTCGGTTAAGCTTGGGTTTGCTTTATAAACTATTCGATTTTAATTTGCACATTATATAAATGTTAGAAAAATTAGTACAAAGATTTTGGTGGTTAGAAAACCAAGCTTAACCGAATTTCGGTTTCGCGGGTTCGATTCCCGCCTCAAGACCATAATTTTTCAAAATTTTTTTTCTAACCACCAAAATCTTTGTACTAATTTTTCTAACATTTATATAATGTTAAAATGAAAATCGAATAATATAATATTAAATATTATTTATGACTTAATATTTTTTTACAAATTCCTTCTCCTGACTTCCCTTTCTACAACACTATGGACCCGCTAACCGAATGGGGTATCAATGGAAAATAGAGTCTGGACTCTCATTCTGATTCTACTAAACGGTAGCGAAACAATCGTAGGTACATCAATGGATATAGTATATCAATGGTGTACCAACAGTATTGCTTTTATTAGACACAGTGACTGTTACTAAAACAGTAAACAACAACTTAACATTAATCGGGAATTTGTTTCCCGATCATGGGTTAAACTATCCAAGAGACTTCAACAAAACAGAATTCGATGGAACACATGGTATAGTTGGATAAGGTGTGCAGTAGATGTACTGTATTCAACTATATGTCGTGGTAGGCATTCCTAACGATCCTCAACCCATGCCTGCATTGTTCGTATACTTCTTGACAATTTCGAAACTCACTGAGCATTGTGCAGCGACACGACAACTTCCACGCCATTGAATACGTACTAATATTCACGATGCGAAACACAAATCGAATAGAATTATATGGCTCTCATTTTGCATTTTTCAAACAAACAATCGTCGTCTACGTCTACTAATTGTTTGTGGGTCATTTGTGTGCTAATACTTTGGGATTTTTCATTGTTAGTATTCAAAATGCCTAACAGCCGTATAATACAAGCTCATTTTTTATTTCAAACACTGTGTTAGAAACGTAATATTTAACCTCTTTTGTATTTAAAAAAAATCTTATTTTATAAAGTTATGTTCGCTTGTAATTGGCCCACATATCAGATTGGAACCCTTTACTTTTTTATGTTAATATAATATCTGAGCTGTTGGTGTGCTTTTAAATAAGTAATATTTGCTCAATGTCATGTTAGATTCGTAAAACCATTTTCTATAATATAGCCACCTCTAGCATCCGGCAATAACCACAATTGCTACAGCGTATCAGTTATATTATTTGTCTCAAAGTCAAAGTCAAAATTCATTTATTCATATCTGGTATGATTACAATACACTTATGAATCGTCAAGACGCTAGATACCGAAAACCCGTCTAACTATCTCTCCCTATAAATGTTAAGCTTCCACCTTAAGGCACCAGAATGGTGGAGTGCAAACCACTAACAAAACCTTTTGTTTTCGTCAGGCAGGCGGCCAGCTGTAAAACCAAACCCGAGACTTTAGTAAATCCTTTATCAGTTTGAATTGGAATGTTGCCATACCAATCACTCTCTCCATTCAACTCCTTATTTGACCTCGTTCTAACTTACAACCCCGTTGAAGTGAAAGTTGTAATGTGAAAGGTGTAAACTTATAGTAACCTGTATCAATTCAAAGACGTTATAAGAGGTCCCATGTAATAAGGTGGCGAGCCTATTGCCATTTATCGGGCACAAAAGTCGCAGTACATTGCTAGGTGGTATAAGAGGAACGCTGCTGCCCATTCCTCTTCACTGATTTATCCTTAGTCGCCTTGTACGACACCCGCGGTAGAGATTTGGGGTGGTGACAGTTGTATTCTACTCTGCCGTCACAACACAGCTTTTATGATGATTATGGTTCGATTCCCGCCTCAAGATCATAATTTTTCGAAATTATTTTTCTAACCCCAAAATCTTTGTACTAATTTTTCTAACATTTATATAATGTTAAAATTAAAATCGAATAGTTTTATGATTATGTTAAAATGAAAAACTATTCATGATTATGTTAAAATGGTTTCAGATAGTTAGTTTTAAAAATAGCTTCGGTTTCGATGCCAATATCTTCAGCTAGTTATCACATTATAAGAACATTACTCTCGGACAGGAAGGTAATTTGTAGGAGCATCCATTACTCATTGAAATGATGAATTAATTGAGTACATTGTTTTGAAAGTCGTATAAATCCTTGGGCGTTCTAGGTTCAACCAGTCTGATGTGCGTTTCCGACTAACGTATCTAAATAAATCGATTTAGATTCAATTGCTATTCAATCGAGGCGAAGATAAATTAGCGGACTTGGGCCACAGGATCCGTGTTCCATCACAACACAACGAACGATTCACAAACAAATGAATCACTAAACGAGGAACACAAATAAATATTCAAGCGCAAACTTGAAATAAATTTGAATTTGGAATTCCCAACCGAACCCCAGATATTCGCGATCAAAGTGGCCACTTCTGGGAAATGCCAATTTCAATTTTATGTGTATACCTCATAATTATATTCATGGCATTCTTCACGTCGCATTTACTTTTGATTGTTATTATTTACAAAATCCAGTTTGCTCCAATTATGTCCGCTACGGTGCCATATTTTATGTGGCAGGCATCACATAACTTCGGATGTACTTCTGGCTTGTTTATTCGAGACTTTAAAGTCCCTTCGTAAATGGGTAATTTACTTAAATTAGTGCCTTGGATAGAACGCGCTTGGCGAGTCTCATTAATTTGGTCGCACCTACTTATTCGTGGGGAAATTAAATAATAATTAACTAGTGTTGCGTGCTGGGCCTGCCTCATGAACGGACGTTTATTGCGCCGGGAAAGTGCCGGGAAGTCGTAAACCTTACACTTCTGTCCGGTTTTATTACATTTCGCACTGTGTAATGTAAATTTCTTTGAACACCCATTCAAAATATTAAATATTTAATTGCTGTTTCAAGTGTTTTAATTATGATGAGAATAATTAATTACCTTTGAGAGATTTTAGGATTGGGATTATTATTAGATTGCCGTGTGGTGACGGCAGAGTAGAATACAATTGTCACCATCCCAAATCTCTCCCGTGGGTGTCGTACAAGGCGACTAAGGATAAATCAGTGATGAGGAATGGGCAGCAGCGTTCCTCTTATACTACCGTCCTGATAATGTACTGCGACTTTTGTGCCCGATAAATGGCAATAGGCTCGCCACCTATTACATGGGACTTAACATAATTGGCGAAACGCGGGTGAGAATTCACCTCTGCCTACCCCTTCGGGTATATGGGCGTGATTTATGTATGTATGTATGTATTATTATGTTAAGCGTTTGTCGCTATGTTACTGACTTTAATTCGGATATTTTTTTATATCTATAGGTCAGCAACCTTTGGAGAATCATACACAACATTTCATAAACATTTTAACATTCACTCTGAGAAATTTCTTTAAATGTCCCATAGTTTGGACCACATGTTAATGTGTGAATAATTATATAAAAATATTGAATATTAATAATAAATCAAATAAACATTATATATTTAAATCTGTGTTCAACCCAGATACATTTGCGACTATCAGGATTCATACCCTCGGAACCACGGTGTTTGGTATTATACACTCTAACCATTGTAGTAAGCTATCAAAACTAGTATTGAATTAGTTTGGCACGATCTTTTTGGCAGTCCTTTGGAACTATTGGTCTTGTGTCAATATTTATGCTCGTAAATATCACAAATACTCTGTACAGCAAAACAATTTTCACCCACTAAGCGGCTTAAACGCCAAAAGTTCCCTTAAAATTACGACTAAACTTTCTGATAAGCTTCCGTACACTCAGCCGTAGGCCGTAGCTGTCCGATCGCTGCTACGAGGACGTTTCGTAGCTGTAATGTTTAGTTCGCGCGCGGCTCTGCTACAACGCGCACGGCCCGCGTAGTCAGTCCTACGGGCGTATTGGGCATGTGTGGCACTCGTAACTAATACGAACTTCGACTAGTATGCTATGCGAATACTGGCAGTTTTGGCGGACAATCCACCTACAGCAGAAAGGTAACCAGTGTTGTGTAGAGCTTTAATATCTGTAGTCCAGATGCTTATTACTACTTATTTCCTAACTAACATTAAATAATTATTTATTTTATTTAAATAAAATTATTATCAATCTGTTTTATGAAAAATACAACCATATTGTACTTCGAATTTATATAGACAAAATCATTATGATAATAATATTTTTTATTTTATTTATAATATTATTTTTAATGATAACATGACTATGCCCAACAGTGGGCGTCTCTCGGCTGTCTGTTCTACGTAATTTTCATAATAATAATAATAGTCGAATGCCATATATTAAAAAAAATACATCATTTATATTTATCGTCTCAACTTCGTGATTAAAATGTGATTCAGATTTTACTTGTTATGAAATTGTTAACCAAATACTTAATACATTGGTAAATTCAATACAAAAAATCTGGATAAATATTCCCTTGAATACCCTTGTATTCAATAAGTAATTGTGTTCCCTTATATTGCGCAAAGCCTCGTTTAGCTCGAGGCTATAGAAGAAAAAGTGGAATGTATATAATATTTAGGGTCGAGATTTTACAAACTCTTTATCATAATTTAATAAGGGATGGTATTATGAAATTCCGTATCCGTTATAATGCTTTATTTATACATTAATGTGTGACTCACATAACAATCGATTTTTTAATAATTGCTTTGGATATTGTTATAATTTTAGATAAGTGAAATTAGATTAAAGGGTAAATATACAAAATTATACGTTATTACAATATTGGTAAGATCAGTATCTCAACATTGATATTTTCATAAGACAAAGTTGTAGGGATTCTATTGAATATAATTACATTATTATGAAGCTTACGTGTAAATAGGTTGTTCATACGTCCCTTTTGTGCTTAGGTTAGGGTATATTTATAGAATTAATAGTTAATCTCTTAAATTTGCAATTCACAACAAATGCTTGCTGTTAGGGCCGTTATAAATAGAGAAACATATCGATTAATTTACCAAGTCCCACATTTTATTAAATTTAAGTAGATATATTTTTAAGAATTTTGTAATATAGTGATAAACATATATAAGGAGATTAAGTCACATCCCACATCCAAATAACACTTCTTAAATTTTAAACTATATTAATAACAAAATTAACGTGAACATCTATAACAGGTATAATACACAGTAATCGTCACAAAATACGCATATTAAAAATAATATAAATTCTGATATTTCACAATAAGCAATCCTCCCCTAAAAGTTTTGTACAAGTAATTAAATATTATCATGTCCATTTCAGATACCTTAGCGATGATATTACTGTGTAAAGCAGTTGGTGTAAACCAACATCAGTTCAACTAATACTAAATATACTCTGTGTTCATATGGATTGATTTTTGTATCTATAAGCATAGTTCCACGGGTTAATACGTAGGTTTTTATGGAATAAGTGTTTAGTTATATTTGTCCAATTTTATTTTTTGCATTAGGTTTTATCTATTTTATTAATAGCCTCTATAGAATAATGCCATCTGACAGAGTGTAAAATAGCGGCTGTTGGTATACCAACTAAATATACAAAATATTAGGTTGGGGAAAAAGTCTTTTCGCATTATAGTATGTATAAACTTGTAATAAAATCTCTTTGGCTATACTATTTGTATCTGGCTGGTTTTGGTATCATTGAAAGTTTAAATTTTAAAGAACATAATTCCAAATTCAAATTAGGAAAATGTGTGATTTTCATTTGTTTTTCGTACCGCCAAGATGAGTGAATCTAATGAAGAAATTCAATACATTTTAAAATTTTACTACAAAAAAGGTAAAAATGCAACGCAAGCCGCGAAAAAAATTTGCGATGTTTATGGACCTAGTGCAGTGTCTGTGAGAGTAGCACAAATTTGGTTTAAGCGTTTTCAATCCGGAAATTTTGATGTCAAAGATGCACGTCGCTCTGGTCGCCCTATTACAGATAAAATGGATGCCATTTTTGAAAAAGTGGAGCAAGATCGGCATGTCAGTAGTTACGACGTAGCTGAAGAACTGGGAATTGACCACAAAACAGTTTTGGCGCATTTGAAAAAAACTGGGTACACAAAAAAGCTCGACATTTGGGTACCTCACGAGCTCACTTAAGGAAACCTAATGAACCATGTACTCATTTGTGATTCTTTATTACGACGTAATGAAACCGACCAATTTTTGAAGAAGCTGATAACTGGTGATGAAAAGTGGATCACGTACGACAAGAACGTGCGAAAAAGGTCGTGGTCAAAGGCCGGTCAGGCTTCACAGACTGTGGCGAAACCCGGGTTAACTCGCAACAAGGTGATGCTGTGTGTGTGGTGGGATTGGAAGGGCATTATTCATTATGAGCTGTTACCACCAGGCAGGACCATCGATTCTGAACTCTACTGCGAACAACTGATGAGATTAAAGCAAGAAGTTGAGAGAAAGCGGCCGGAATTAATCAACAGACATCTTTAGCCACTCAGCAAAAATTAAGAGAGTTTGGCTGGGAGGTGTTAATGCATCCGCCGTATAGTCCTGACCTTGCACCTTCAGATTTCCACCTGTTTCGGTCTCTTCAGAATTCTTTAGGCAGTGTCAGGTTAACATCACGAGAGGACTGCCAAAACCACTTGTCGCGGTATTTTGACCAGAAGTCCCAAAATTTCTATAGCAATGGGATCATATCCCTACCTACAAGATGGCAAAAAGTTATCGAACAAAATGGTACCTACATACTTTAGTTAAATGTAAATAAACTATATTAAAAAATGTTTTGAGTTTTCTTAAAAAATGCGAAGAAACTTTTTCCCCAACCTATTATATAAAATAGCATCCCACGCTTTGCCAATTATAGCATAATTGGCGAAGCGTGGGTACTAGTTCACCTCTGCCTACCCCTTAGGGGATATAGGCGTGAATTGTGTATGTATGTATTATATAAAAATGCGATTCTTTAAAAACAACAGATATATTCATATAAGGCACAATTAATATACATTCGTCAATCGCAAAAAAGTAAATACATTAAACATTGAAAAAAGCGTATGTCACAGTTAAAAGGTTTCCGATTACCTAAATGTAATGCAAAAAGCTACGCCATCCGTTTGTAAACCAAGAGGCCTTGTTCTGAATAGAACGATCAGGTAAATCAAAATTTGTTCATTCAAAATCATTTATTCATTCTGTTGTCTATGACCTTATGAAATACATAAACACAAACTTAACTATTTATCTTCTTTATATCTTTTTTGCCGGTAATTATGTAGTATATTTATGCAAAATTAATAGGTGTATAGTCCATCAGCTAGTTTCCGTAAAACCAGCGGTTACTTTGAAAAGAAGATAGGGGCGTAATAATATATATTTTTTAATAATTAGTCTTGTTATTTCCATTTTTATTTCGACATTATGTTAGAAAAATTGAACACAATTTTTTTATTGTAGTTAGAAAAGGTTCGAACCTTCCCGCATCAACACTACAATTTTTGAACACAACACCAAAGACAAGTCTTACAAATGGAACTTTCGTTTATTTTCATAGTTCTTGAAACCAATAAATATTTAGCTCTTCTACAGTGTTATACATCAACGCGGCAAATGTGACGTAAGTGCAAAACTTTCGATTCGCTAAATTGCTTTAGTCTAAAGGGCGCTTAAGGTCATTTTATTCTCACACTATGTAATTATTACAAAAATAATATTACACATCGTATTAGTTCACCTTTCAGCCGTCATGACGACGCCTATGAACAACCAATTATTAAACGGTGACTGATTTTTAATTTAGAATCGATGGCTAATCACAAAGGGTTGGTCGGTGACAAGGGTTAGAAACACAGTAACGGGATCGCTTTAAAATCACTTTGGATAGTGGTTATTTGTCGAGATCAAAGTGATTTCTGTTCACGCTCAACATTAGGCATAATGCTTAATATAAATATATATAAATAAATATAAATAAATAAATATTTTGTTACACTGACACCTATCATCTAGCCCATAATTAAGTAGCATAGCACTCGTGTTATGGATACTAGATATCGGACAGATTTTAATGTTAATAATAATTGTATTATACAAATATTAGGTTCTTATATAATTGAAATTAGCGTTTGGTCGTAGGTCACTTTGAGTTAAAATAATCTTTGGTTAAGAATTCAAATCCAAATTTATAAATACATTCAGTTGGTACATTTGAGTTTCGAGATTGTTTTTCTTTGATTCATCTTCATATCGCTCAAGGGTTCTTACTTTTACCGCGGCACAAGCGCAGCCCCCGTAGCACGGGATGTGGAGAAGATCTCCTCGGGGAAAAGAAAATTATTTTCATATTGCTCCAACTCCCACTAAATCCCGAAACAAAACACTGTCAAGTGGTGGAGAGAGATTTTGTCCACGTCCCATACTAGGCCTACTGCAGAGACAGCTCGAAGAAATAACGACGTGTATGACACCAGTGTCGCAAAAGAAGACACGATAGGTACGTTTTTGGTTCCAAGTTCCAACGTTCGTTCTGGAAATTTCGACCTTCGAATTAAAGGCTGTTGTGGAAGCGGGTCCATCGCAACTACTTCTGAGTTGTCTAACTGTTTTTATGTACCGAACTTTTTTATTTACCGTGTAACGGGCAATGCACTCTATCTCTATTTACACACATACACATAAAAAAATCACACATATATCCCCGAAAGGGTAGGCAGGGGTGAATTAACACCCACGTTTCGTCAATTAGGTTAGGTCCCATGTAATGCATTTATCGGGCACGGAAATCGCAGTTCATTACTAGGTGGCATAAGGGGAACGCTGCTGCCCATAACTAATTGCTGTCTGTAACCTTTAGTCGCCTTGTACGACACCCGCGGGAGGGACGGAGGTGGTGATAATTGTATTCTACTCTGCCATCATCACACGGCTACCTTTATCTATACGGCTTCGGTTAAATCTGTCTACCGTGTAGAATATGATTTTTTCTTGTTTAATTCTGCTGCGTTATTTTGTGGATTAGTTAAATGTCATAGTAGCATATCGTCGCGTGCATTTTTGCCTCGCACAGCATAACCATTGCTTAGTTTACCAGTTGTGACAAATACGCCTTCAGCCTGATTTCCCATCACCACGCAGTAAGGGTTTTTAATGTTAACAGCATTATTTTGTTCTGACAATGTGTGATAGAGCCCCTCTGTGGTTGAGAGTTCCAGGTGAAGCTCGAGGCAAGAGCTTCCCTGTCTAACAGAAAGTGTTAAGTGTTGATAAAATAAATAAATAAATTTATAAAAAGCAAGGGGTTCATTAAACTTGTTTCACTTTATCACTCCACACGATCGCGAACCCCGCCAAGGATAATCCTAAACCGAAACACAGTACTGTAATTAAAAATAACACAGTGTTGGAATTGTTTCACGGATACCACTTTATCTTTCTTTCCCAATTCCACGGGATGATTAATACAATGTTGTTTGAAAGAGCCACAGTGTCTGTCCATTCATTAATTTTTGTGCATTCAATATTGAAACAATGGCTTTTTATAATCCACGCAGCGTTTCAGTGTTATTTTTTATTATGATTTGTTATAAAACATCTTTTCGGATTTTATTTATTTGCGTATGTTTATAGTGTTTAAATTATGATGTTTTTGTCTGTTGTTTTAACGTTTTATACATTTTGAATTTTGAAAAATAATTATATAATAAGAACACATAAAACTGTGGGCACATGCTGGAAGCATGCATACAAAAATTTATCTTTCAATCAGAATAATGTGATCCTAAAGGTTTTTAAATTAAACAATAATACGTTGTAACATTATATTTAATATTACTTGTAAGTTATAATAACAACCCCAGAAAACTCTCCTTATATCCATCTACAGGGAAGGTCTGATCCCCAACAATGGACAATATTATTAGGTAATAATTAAGAAGATGAGGAGCTCGATAGCACAGTGGCATAGCGCGCTTGGCCTGCGATTGCGAAAACTAAGCAATATCGCTAAGGCCGGTTATTGGATGGGTGACCAAAAATGTATCATCTCGAGTTCCTCCATGCTTCGGAAGGCACGTTAAGCCGTTGGTCCCAGCTGCATCTGACGCCGTTAATACCCACCAACTCGCACTGGGCCAGCGTGGTGGGTTATGGCCCGATCTCCCATATTCTTCCATCCATAGGGAAGGCCCATGCCCCAGCCGCATCGCCCGCAGCGCCCAGTGGGGACAATAAAGAGCTGGTGATGATGATGATAAATTAAGAAGATGATTTTTTGATACCCACACAGTGCAGGTGTAGACGTGTAAAAACTATAATTTTTCTTTCTTCTGTAACCAATTCTTTGAAAAATAGTGGAAACAACAAGCCCGGAGGACAATATAAAACAGAACAGCACACTGCGTTTAGATGATTCACATCGAAATAATCGTAGCTACGCACAGGCGGTTTAATAAAAAAAATGCCTCAAAGCAAAATAAAGGCTGTCACGACAGATGTTCTTGAGCGATACACTGTTTTGACGCTCCAGTGGGATTAACGGCCACGCAATCCGGTGAGCTGCCACAAAAATACGTTTTATTGCCGTGTCTTGTTGGACGTTGGCCCAGTGGTGACGGCAGAGCAGACTAAATTGTCATCACCCCCAATCTCTTGACGACTAACCCCCTTACTGCCGTACTCAGAGACGTCAAATATCGTTAATGAGAACTTAATGTCAAAAAATGACAATTCAAAACTAGTCGCTATTCTTGCCGGGTCTATGGTCTAGATTTGAATGAAATATTTTGACATTAAGTACTTATTAAAGTTAAATGACGTCTCTGAGTGCGGCAGTTAGACTCTTTATTTAACCGTCGGTTTTTGACATTATATCGTATGGAAGAAAATCTCTTTTTGTCAAACTGAGTTTATTCTGTGATGAAAAATGTCACATCAGTGATTTAGTTATAACAGTGTTTAGGCACTCATTTTGTTGTTATGAATAAGGGTACGTGTTTAAATCGAGAATAGGACTACAGCGTTTCTGGTATATCATCTAGCAATACAGGGATTAACGTGTTCGATAGATGGCATTAGGCTCGCCTCTATTACATGAAAACTAGCTTAGTTGACAGAAGAATTGTTTTATTATTAATTTTACGCTAGACCGGGAAGCTCTTGCCCTTCATCTTACCTGATGGTAAGTGATGATAAGCGCCGAAGATGGAATCGTGCTTCTCCTGGAACCCTCAACTACAGAGGGGCCGGTTATCTTATCGCAATTATCGGAACACAATAATGCTTAATGTTTTCTCATATTTGCACGAGCACTACACATTTGAAATAAAACAACTTTTACGGATAAGACTCGCGTATAATTTGGTGTTTGGCATATTAATTATTTAACCCGACGTTTCGATCACTTTACAGTGGCCGTGGTCACGGGGGGACTAAAGATGACAGGTGTCCTCACAATCAAGTAATAATTAAATATCGTCATAATATTTGATATTTTAGGTGTTCCGATTTACACAAACAGAGCTTACAGTATCATTGTTTTTGGCAGTATGAGGACGGTGTTGGGATTTAATTATTCTAATAATTGGGTCCCAAGCAAATTCCAACCATTATCCCTATTGAAGTTTGGATGTTTCTTGATTTCAATAGCTTCACGTATCATTCTAGGTATATATCGTTTCTCTTTTGCTAGAATTTGCGGTTTGTCAAATCTTAAATAATGGTTGGGTCCGTTTAAGGCATGTTCACATACTGCAGATTTTGTTTGTGTTTGTTTGTGTGTTGTTTCACCCGGGTCCCTATACTTCTCTTTGTTTAGCCTATATAAGAGAGTCCACAGTCACAATCTAGCTTGTAAATTCCTGCATCTTGAAGGGGGATGTTACACTTTACAGGTCTTAATTAATTAATATGCCAAACACCAAATTATACGCGAGTCTTATCCGTAAAAGTTGTTTTATTTCAAACACAATAATGCTGTTAACTTTAATGTTAATTATTATTATAGCGACAGATTTTCATAAGATGGTGGTAGCTAACTAGGCGGACTTGAAAGCAGTCCTACCACCAACCAAACTGAGTACCAATTTGTACCCCCTTGGGGATCGAACCCGGGACCTCTAGATCTTAATTCCAGTGGGTGAACCACTAGATCGCAGAGGCGGTTACAAGGGTGTCAATGCCCCTGCCTACCACTTCGGGATACAAAGGCAAATTAAAATACATACCTAGATCATTTGAAACACATCTCGGTTTATTTCTGGGCTGTTGAATGTCTTACTGCCGCACTCAGAGACGTCAATTAACTTTAGTGAGTATTTAATGTCAAAAATTTTCATTCAAATCTAGACCATAGACCCGGCAAGAATAGCGACTAGTTTTGAATTGTCATTTTTTGACGTTAAGTACTCATTAACGTTATTTGACGTGTCTGAGTGCGGCAGATAGACCAAATTTCACCCCCCGGGCGACAGAACTTGCCGAGAGGAGAATCGAACTTCGAAAACGGCTGAGTTGTTCAGAATTTCATCTGCCAGCCATGAGACTCGGTATTTATCATTCATTAGAGAGAGCATTTATTTTTGAACGGATCTCCGTTCACTTATTAAACGGGACAGGTTTATTTGCTAACAATTTAAGCAGTACGACTGGGATATTAGATTGAACAGTGTCAGTACTACTACGGCTAGTGAGAGTATTTGTATTATTATTTGAAGATTATACAAATAATAATATAATTATTACAAAGAAAGAGAAGGTAAAATTTTTTTTTTCGTAGTTCGAGGTCAAATAATAAATAAGTGTAGATACTTTCGTATTCTATGCTGGCCTGGGAGCGAACAAATAACGTAGAACAGGCCAGCCCCGACTCATTCCCATGGGTGTCGTAAAAGCCGAAGATTGCCCGGTGTAGATCAATAAGCACCTTGGGGCACTCGAATGGTGGAGGACAAACCACCAACAACAGCATACCCAAAGAGGGTTGGTGTGTCAGGCAGGCGGCCAGTTGTAAAACCTAAGCCAAAACCTTGAGCAGTATGGATTAGAATATTGTTATTCTACATATATACATTAATTCATCACTAGCACCTTTACGGTGTGATGGATGATATGAATCGAAAGCGAGTGAATGGCTTGATGACGTCTGGCCGATATGAGTGGAAGAGGAAACATACTGCGCCGACCCCAGATACTCTGGGAATAGGGCAGGGAGAAGAAGAATCTCGTATACTATTTTGTGTCTAAAGATATCAAAACGTATTATTATTTAAACAGCCATTGTGGTCGAATGGTCAGATCGCTGGCTATCGGCCAAAAGGTCCCAGGTACGAATCCCGGTGGCAAATGTTTGTGAGATGAACATTGATATTTGCTCTCGAGTCATGGTTGTTTGGATATGAAGTATATTTTTAATATAATTATTATGTATTAAATTTGTCAATCATGTAGTAGGTATCCAGAACACAAACGTACTAAAGCTACTAGATGATAGGTGTGAATGTAAGAAATATTTACTAACGGAAAATGTCTTTCCCTAAAGCACCGAATGATTCTGAAATACAATGCAATGCTATATGTAGGTATGGATTCACAATACGCCACCTGAGGTTAAATAGTTTGCACCCGTCTGTACATTCCACTTTTCATTCCATTCGCGAGAACCAGAATATAAAAGGTGTTTTTCTAAATCTGCGAGCAAAAGATGAAGGAGAGGTTTGCACGTTTACCTTTCTTAAATTTAAATAAAGTCTGGCGGACCAAGAGCCAAGCAGCCAGTAAGTTTTTAATACAACATGCACGCTCGATCTCTTCGCTTGCTTTCAGGAAACAACTTTTACGTTCTTGGTTCTAACTTATTTATATATTTTTATAATATTATTACTTAATTAATTCGTTATCATTTTTTAATTATGAAGTAAGTAAGCACTCGATAGCGGCTGCATAGTGGCTGCATCGAAGTCATAAATACCTACCAATCGGCACTGGGCCAGCGTGATGGGTTATACTTTTTCTTCTCTAAATATCTCTTTAAGCGGATATAGGTCTAAATTAAAATGTGTTATTTTTATCTCGAAAGTCGGAAAATAGAGTAGTGTCCGTGCATTATAAAAGAACACTTATTAATAATGCGACGTGAAAGTTTAAAATCCTTTAAGTAGCTCAGACATGCCAGTTTCCGTTACCTAACATCATTTGATCCAAATGGGATTTATGCTAGTTGGCAAGCGACCGTCCAACTCTTTCGGGCCGGCTTGGCATCGTTATACCCGCGTACCTTCTCATGTCAAGTTCGTAGCGTGCTCCGAACTTTAAATGGGATCAGTAGGTGTGATTTAATTTCTTGCATGGCGCAAGTCGTGGTTTTTCGCGTAATTTCACTTTTAATAGTTATTTAGTTACATCTTCTTCTCCCTGCCTTGTTCCCAGTTTTAATTACATTTCATGCAAAAATCACGTCTATCCCGGCAGGGATGAATTGTCAATTAGATTAGGTCCCGTTGGACTTGATTTGGACATGTTATGAGAAGAAACAACCAACCAAGGATTTCGTAACAAAATTATATCTTTTATTCAAAATTGTTGTATGATGTATATGAAGTATCCAAAAAAGGCTCATAATCTGTGTTAATGTTTGTGTTTCAATGTTCTCCATTAAGTAAGTAGGAAAACCACCAGAGGCTTGAAGCATGCGTATAAGGGAGGATTTATCATAAATATTATTACAGTCTTAAGATCTGAGAGTTCATAGTTGGCGACCTTTCCCGTATGAATATTTTACAAGGGAAATATGGTTGACACACAGGCAACCTTGAAGCGAAATCATGGTTACCCTATGCTATTACATCTGCATAATGAAAATAGTAATTGGATTGTTAATATTTAAGTTTAAGCATTGTTCATTGAATGGGTGCCCAAACACATATTTGACATATGTTTTGGTAAAATAGTTAGATTTGCTGGCTATCGGCTAAGAAGTCCCGGGCTCAAAGTACGGGGAAAGCAAATTTTGTGTGCGAAACACAGGCATATTTGTTTCCCGAGTTATTATAATTAAAATATTTTAATAATAAAATTTAGAAGCATAAGTCAGATAATTATTATCAGTTAGATGACATTATGGTAATGAGTTATATAATTATTTATAGTTAACCTACAAAATTTTGACATAATTATATAATAAATATCTAATTCTTTTCTCCACTTCTGATTTGTAAATTTTTTGATTTGTTTATTTGAGGTAATCTGGAAAATACAAGAGGTGATAAGTAAAAGATTTTCAAAATATTTCTTCCAGGTAGCTATCCCTATTTTCAGCTTGTAATATCATTAGCCTACGGTATCATTTTACTGTGTGATAAAATTCAATTGACAGTATAATAATTATTAATAATTGTCCACTTTGCGTGATACTTCGCTAATTCCGGGACTCGACTAATAACGTCAACTGCAAGAGGGTTAATAAACATAAAGATTGGTTTTAAGCCGTGGGGCAGAGCAGAATACAATTATCACTACGTCCAATATGATGACTGATTGATGAAACATGATGATGGTGGTGGTGATGACGAATGAGCAGCAGCGTTTCTATTATACCACCTAGCAATATACTGGGATTTATGTGCCCGATAGTTGATAGTAGGCTAGCCGCCTAAGTGACTATTACTTGGGACCTAAAATAGTTAGAAAATCTAGTAATAAACACCTTTGCCTGAACTTTCGGGAACAATATAGGGGTGACAGTTGTTTTTTTCAAGCTGCACAGAAAACTTATCTCCAATTTATTCCTAACATCTTATGGATCAATTAGCGTAATTGGGTTATTTAAATTCCCAATAAATTAGAATCCTCTGACCGAAATCACCTATTTGTAGGCACTAAATCCAGGCTGGGCGTAAAATTTAAAAGTCTAAACATAAAAAGGCACTAAAATTACAATGAGGGCCGAGCGGCATCGACGAAATTGTCTATTTTTTGTGCCGTAAGCCAATGTAAATCTTAAGCAAGCCCTCATTTCAAATTCCCTTCATTAAGACACTTTTGACAAGCGCAAAAAGTAAGAAACACTACTGTAAAATCCTACATTCCTGTTTTGCCATTCCGAATTCATCTTTTGTAGCTAGTTTTAGTTTGTATCTGGAAAAATACATATGTTGAGGGCAGAATAAAGTTGCCATAGTTTAAGCACAGAGGTTTACAAAAAATATGAACAAACTGCATACTTTGAACAAAAAGTCTCATAATAAGCAAAACTGCCTTGCTTAAGAATTTTTCGGTGTGAGTCTATCTTATAAAACTGTCGTGATACTAGTCAGCGCTCTTATTACTTACCTGTATCCCAATGTTTGTGGATCAACTGTTCATATCTGTACTAATAATATAACGCTGAAGAGTTTGTTTGGTTTGTTGGTTAAACGCGCTAATCTCAGAAACTACTGGTTCCTGGTTCTGGTTGATAGTCCATTTATTGAGAAAGGCTATAGGCTATATAACAACCGACATTAACGCAAGAGAAGCCGCGATCGACCACTAGTATTTTCATATTCATACTGATATATTTTTTGACACATAATTTTTCGGCCGTGTGGTGACGGCAGAGTAGAATACAATTGTCACCACCCCAAATCTCTCCCGTGGGTGTCGTACAAGGCGACTAAGGATAAATCAGTGACGAGGAATGGGCACCACCGTTACTCTTATACCTACCACCTAGCAAAGTACTGCGACTTTTGTAGCCGATAAATGGCAATAGGCTCGCCACCTATTACATGGAACCTAGCATAATTGGCGAAGCGTGGGTGCTAGTTCACCTCTGCCTACCCCTTCGGGGATACAGGTGTGAATTATGTATATATGTAACTTTTCATGTCTTCGTTTTGCCCTTTCCATACACATGCTTAATATAATTTCATGTCAGCTAAAGTATTCCCGACCAATTAATGTTATGATAAAAGTGCGGGCCCAAAATATAATAATAATTGGTCTGGACCCTCAACACGTTAGCCGTAATTTGAGAGGCTCTGAACGTTTCCTGTTAACAAGGTTTCTTGTTTGCGTACCTAACATAAGTATCGTTCTATTTTCAATAGCCAATAAGTCTGGAATTCTCCCTTCGGTAGGTAAATTAAGTTCAATGCAGCTACTGTTGTTAACTCCGGTAATACCCATTGACTCTTTACCCCTCTCCGTTTAATATTCATTAATTGTGCAGTTTAATAAACAAAAGAACAGATCTTTCAACCTTGCCTGGGAGCAAAAATCCGCTAAATGTGCCAGCCACGACTCACGCCAGCAGTGTCGTTAAAGTCGACTACGAGAGATTGCGCGGTGAATAAGCACTTCGTAGCACTCAAATAGTGGAGGAAAACTAGTAACTACAGCACACCCAAAGGGAGTTGGTGTTAGGCAGATGGCCGGCTGTAAAACCTAAGCATGAACTTTGAGGAGTATGGGCTGGAATTTGCTAATTTGTTGGTTGGTATCTCTATATGGGGACCATGGTATAAATGTGATGAAATGTGTTGGGACCACCACATTTCATCACATTTCTACATTCATTCTGCTCTAGCACCTCTCCGGAGTAATGGATGATATGAATCAAAAGGCAGTGGGCGACTTAGTAACGCATGACCGATAAAATTTTAAGGGGAAACATACTACGCCGACCTCAGAAAACCTGGGGACGTAGCAGGGAGATAATGAAAAAAAAAGGAAAAGACTTGTAATAGTGTACTTTCTTCTTATCAGATGAAGGCGTGGAGCGCGCACGAGCAGGACACGAGCCTGCCGTGCTGCCGCACGCTACACGTCAAGCACGCCGCCTACGCCAGCGCCCTCTACACACTGGTTAGTACTAATAGTCCAACAAGTTCGTGCGCGACTTTCCTGCGGTATGAGCCGGTGGCGGGGAAGGGGCACTCAAGATGTTAGCGGGGGCGGGTGATGCGGGGAGGAGCGAGTTTTCCCTCCTCCCGGATCAGCCACCCCCGCTATCATTTCTCTCATACCGCAGGAGGGTCGCGTACGAAGTTGTCGGACTATAAATTATTAGTTTTGTCAAAGTATTGGAATGTCATGATATCGATGTTATGCGGCAGAGCAGAATACAAATTGTCGCCTACCCCAAACTCCTCCATGGGTGCCGTACAAGGCGACTTATGACTGACCACCTAGCAATGCACTGTGATTTACGTGCCCGATAGATAGAAAACCCGGCTATAGTCTCGCTCGCCCGATAGTTAGATACCAAACATAATTGGCGAAACTTGGGTTCACACACATATGCTTACATGAGGTTAAATAGGCGTCATTTATGTTTACACATGGGATTGTTTTTATTATTTGTCCGTTCTGAACTAATATCATAAAATTTTATTGGATTTGATGTTTAAAGAACCTCGTCCGATTCTCACTATTGTTAATTATCTAATACTCTCCTGGAAGTTAGAATTAAACTTGCAAATAATTAAGTAATTCCGGCTTGGTATTTTAATTATTCAACAGGCCAACGTTACTCGCGCCCTACGGTTGTTACCACTGATTTGACCCATTTATTATCAGCTGTCAATTGCAGAATTCCTGTCTACCCTCTCTCTAAGTACCTATTAAAAGACCCTTGAAACTCTAATAACAACGTTCCCTTGAAGAATTTTCAACTAAAAACTTGCTTTTACACAATTCGCCTCTCGCTCTCGTATGTAATAATGAAGTGAATTTATGCAAAAGTAAACCACGATAAACTAAACAAATATTGTTGGATAACCGATAACGCCGCTTTGCATTAGATAGTTTGCTTGATTTGTAGGTGAATCATAGCTTTTAAACCAAAACGACTGTGATGCGAGCAAAGCGCTGCAATGGTAACATAGTGTTTCTATATGTATAGCAACGATCCGCAATTGATTGAATTACTAATGAACGGTTCGCCGAAATGAGGTTAGACTCGAGCTTAAAGAAGGTATTTTTTATTTGCCAAAATATAAATACCTATGTGTAGTGTAACTATTTGAACTCGTAACATTTCCAAAACATCCCGTGTTAGAAATATATCATATACACAGTTTAGCGAGAATACGTAGGACATTTAAATTGACAATCTAATTAAAGTTCTAGTCTGCAGGAGATCAAATTATTTAAAGTTTCAAATTTATTAAAAATGGACATAAATTTTTTGTTTCTATTTTTTTAGGTGAGTGAACACGAGATAGCGTATAAAATAGATAAGAATAAAGAGTAAAGCCTGTATGACGCAAGTTATTTACTAATGAGATTTAGTTTCAAATTGATATGAAAACAAAATATTCATAATGAACGGTAACGGGCCTTAAATAAATGCCTTGGTGATATTTTAACGTCGTCTCCATAATAAAGAAAAGTTGGAATAGATAGTTACAGTCAGGTCACGTTTATTTAGTTCTACACTGTGTGCTTGCGTTACTTAAATAGAATCTTTTGATCACTGGCTGTAGCATAAAGGTCTATTACTTTTTGCTCGGCAGTAGGTCTGAGATTTCAAATATATGTAGTCTCAAAAGAAGGGACTAAGCAATTTAGTATGTATTGAATTATTTAACCTCTTTTGTTGCGGATCGAATTTAAGATAATTGGCACAGGCCTACAGCCTGTAAGTAGCTATGCATAAAGCAACCAGAATATACGACACCAATTTAATTACCAAACCTTTTTTGCTAATATTATTATAAATGAAACGGCGTTACTAAAAGCTTCGATCATTAAATTTTCTAGAAAAACCACTCCATTAGTAAGCGATAATTTGCACGATAATTTGCACATGTTTTCTATAAGCAAAAATCGCAAAACTATTTTTGATGAGGCTGGATACTTTTTGCTTAAGTACTACATCCAATATAATTATAAGCCATATGGTATCTCTTATAACCCACCCTATTATTTTATCGCAAATCATGATTATAATCCCTAACACCTAATTACCTATATTATTATGGCGTATAATTGGCCGTGTGGTGACGGCAGAGTAGAATACAATTGTCACCACCCCAAACATCTCCCGTGGGTGTCGTAGAAGGCGACTAAGGATAAATCAGTGATGAGGAATGGGCAGCAGCATTCCTCTTATACCTACCAACTAGCAAAGTACTGCGACTTTTGTGCCCGATAAATGGCAATAGGCTCGCCACCTATTACATGGGACCTAGCCTAATTGGCGAAGCGTGGGTGCTTGTTCACCTCTGCCTACCCCTTCGGGGATATTGGCGTGAATTATGTATGTATGTATGTATTATGGCGTATAAGTTAAGCCCGTAAAAGTAATTTTATTTTAAATGTGTATTGCTCGTGGAAATATAAGAGAACATTAAGATTACCTTACAGTTACAAAATTGACTTCGAACTAAATTCTCGGAGTGCTTAATATATTGTATGTCTCGGCATTGGGATTCAAATCCCTAGCCTTATCTGAGGATGAAATGAAAAAGCGTCAATTCCATTGCAGCGACGGCAAAAGATAAGCGAGCACTTTTTAATATTTAACCGACTGTTGAATAGATGAGAAAGGAAATTGCGATGCTTATGCAGGCACCTCTTGATTCCGCGATCTGGGGCAACTGTCGATGGAGCTCAATTGAGTCATGAGGCTATCCGAGAACGCACTGCTCTAGTACGTATTAGAGTACCACTATAGCTGGCTTATGACGGGCAGGTTGAGTGACTCATTACAGACTCTTTTGTCTAAATGTCCGTGGCGAGTTTTAGACGATTTACACGTATTTACTACTGATGAGAAGATGGTTGTGTTTTTCATGCGTATAATATTATAATACCTATAAGTTTGATTCTTTGGTGTGCTCTGCAGCCTAAATCGTCGAGATACAACTCAAAATTGCATTCCCAGAACAGTGAGTCTTACTGCCGCTCTTAGAGACGATATTTAACGTTAATGAATACTTAATGTCAAAAAATGACAAAACTAGTCACTATTCTAGCCGGGTACATGGTTTAGATTTAAATGATTTTTTTACATTAAGTACTCGTTAAAGTTAATTGACGTCTCTGAGTGCGGCAGTAAGTTTTATAAATTCTAAATTAAATTTTATTTAAATTTTCTATACAAATTCTAAATTTATGAGAATTACTCATTAATCTGTCATTTAATACAATGTTTATTATTTTATCCTTCAAACTCTTTATTCACGTAAGTATTAATAATAGTAGATTTTTCAACAGGTGCACAAAACGAATCCTCGACATTACTATCAGGTCTCGGATAAAAATGGTTTTGTGGACGAGTTATAAACTCTGCTTTTCACTTCGATTGCGAGAAAATAAAACAGAAGCTTAACATAACATTTCTTAAAATTCAAACTAAAATTAGCACAGTTTTGAGTCCTGAAAATAGTTTTTCCCATTGACATTGGCTTGGGCTGCAGACCTATACAGCCTAGTATTAAATTAATTTTATAATAATAATTTTCTTAAATTAATTTAATAACCTACCGTACTTGAATTAAAATTGTAATATCTTTTATGTCTTAAAAAATACATTATGCAAATAAATTAAAGTAAATATTATAACATAACAAATTCTATCACTGAACTTCTTATTGCGTTTGACTGCATGGCTCATATTTATGAGCAGATACATTAATGCTCTTGATCACAAAATTCGATTTTGTGCAGCCTATCACAAATGCACCGGCCCAAATAAGCACTTTCAGAGCATGAGAAGTGAAAAGTATGTTACTATTAAAATTTATCATCACATTGGTACTACTACCAACGCGAGAAAAAGTGAAAATTTTTAATCTGCTCTCGGCTCGCGAGCAATTAATCCAAGTTAGTGACAAATTTTACATCTCGTTAGCTCCGAACGCGAGCTTAACTACACGGAAGCTGATTGATATAACTTCTTTAGGATCTCAACTTGGCTTGGGTAACAAAAAATTGCAGTGGCGAAATAAAAGGCAGAAATAGTTACTTAGGCCTTAGTTACTATTTCTGCCTTTTATATAAATACTTTTAACTGTATAATACTGAATAATACGGTTTTAATAGTGTTATATATACTGTTAGTTATATAACAGTATTATACAGTGGTAAATCTTTCACAGTGAGTTCAATAGCCTGCGGTAAGACGATCTATTAAGATACTTACCTACACACTTTCCCGCTTACTCATCCCCAAAGAGGTAGCAGATGTGAATTAAAACTAACTTTAACAGCCACCTTACGCGAATTATGTTAGGTAGGTCGAATGTAATATGGGGCGAGCCTATTGCCATCTATCGGGCGCGTAAAATGCAGTAGAATATTGGTATTTAGGTAGGTGGAATAACATGGAATAACAAGAACACAGTAAAACAGTGACGAGGAATGGGTCCTCGTCACTGTTTTACCTCGTCACTGTTTAACCCTTACTCGCCTTGTACGACACCCGCGAGAGGGATTTGTAGTGGTGATAATTGTATTCTGCTCTGTCATAAGGCGACTTCACAACTCTGCTGCACTGATGGTGATGAAATGTTTGCATATATATATATTTTTTTAATCTTTATTTTTTATTAGGGCCTTTTATCTATTTAGATACGCCAGCCCCAAAATGTTTGCATAGTAACCAACCTTTACATCGTTGGCACCAGTAAGTAATTCAACCACACCACGATTTCTGCACCAACTGAATCTACAAATCAATAATCAATTCTAGCTTTACACATTTTTCGTGCCTATTCTTTATTCAATACTCGTGTGCGTGGTTAATTACTTTGCAGCTGTTTCATTGTTTTAAAGGAAATGTTTCAAATTTAGCGAGTAATGCTTAAATTAACGTACGTACGTACGTTACTCAATTGAGGTTAGGGCTGTCACTGAATAAAACATTTTTTAGAACCTTCAACTCAATGATAATGGTTTAAGAAATATATACATATTTTACTGCCGCACTCAGAGACGTCAATTAACTTTAATGAGTATTTAATGTCAAAAATTTTCATTCAAATCTAGACCCTGCAAGAATAGCGACTAGTTTTGAATTGTCATTTTTTGACGTTAAGTACACATAAACGTTATTTGACGTCTCTGAGTGCGGCAGTTAGTGATTTAAAACTAAGGAGCTAAAAACTAAATTACAGGTAGAATACCTCGCCTAGGTCTTCTGAGACAGGAAGTGTACCAATAACGCTGGCTGCATTACCTCGCTGAATGGAGAGACTAATTTTTTGCGCGAAATACAGACCAGCCTTATTGTCACCTACTGTCTCACGTAGCCGCTTTGTAATGTCCCGAAAAAGTCGGCAAGCTCCTGGGCGCCATGGTCCCAGAGTCTACCCCAAACGGCTCAAATTTCAATCTCTACCCCAAATTTCAACTTATCACTGGAATAAATGATTCATCATCACCAGCGTTTTAATGCCCTCACTGATGAGACTCGCGACTTGGACGGAAGAATATAGAAAGAGTGGCCCATTACCCACCACGCTGGCGTAGTGCTTATTGGTGGGTAATTCAACCTAGTCGAATTTAAGTCAATAAATTATTATCTAGTTAAAGTTCGAAGTGGCTCTGGCGATTGCGCAAACTAAGAAATGTTCTCTAGGGGTCTTTGGATGATTAAAATATTATGTTATCTCAAGTGCCTCCGTACGTGCCTTCCGAGGCACGTTAAGCCCATTGGTGGGCTATAGTACTCGTACATTCTTCCTTTATTCTTCTTTAAATAGGGAATAAACTTTGGGGACAAGTGATGATGATGATTTTATACAAAGAATCATTGTGACATGGTTTTAAATTGTAAACCTACTTATGATGCTTCTGTACCTTATGTGAGGCGTATTCCGTACCGTACACAAACAAAATATAGCGTGATGTTTAAAATAATTTGTTCGTCTCACTCTCCCCCCTCTCATGCTACTAATTTTAATAAATCCTCCTCTGCGTGGTTGACATGTCGCTCTTTAAAACAAGAGAGATACAGCTCATAAAATACTTAAAATGATTCCGTGTTCTAAAATTATGGAAATAAGACTTACAGTTGCATGTGCGCAATTTTGAGATGTGTCCCTTTTGTACGAAAAGATGTGACTATGTTCTTGTTTTATTTCAATGTTATTGTTGAAGCGTTTGTACTCCTGTACCCTCGAGGCATGTTCTCTGAAGTTCATAAAGAACAAAGGCTACCATATCTACATTAAAAGTATATTTTTTTAATTAATAGACTCATAGAAGTAAATTAAAGCAGAATATAAGGTAGTATATTTTCGCTACATTTTGGCAGAGAAGTTATGTTTTGCTTTCCTTTGAAACGGAAATTATTCTCATAACAAGCCTTCCACATCGATAGATAAAGAACATACAAGGAAAATGAGCCACTAGCCACCACGTTGGCTAACTGCGCGTGTTAGTTGTAGATGTAGCCGGGGTACATACGGTCAGCTAAAATTTTTTGAATCGATTGTGAACCATAACTTCTTTGCAGTGAAGCACAAAGTCGATTGAGAAAATTTGACATTTCGTGGTAACTTGCTGCTGACTGTACAAACATAATCGCGCCTTCCTATCCCCAAAGGTGTAGGCAGAAGTGTATACCACATTTCTCAAAAAACCACATGCCTAAATATCCCCAAAAGACATTCATTGGGATATCATAATTCACTTCACGAGCTGCAGGAGAATGATGGTGATGATGGATGGATGGATGATGGAAAATGCTCAACTGTTATTATTGTTGGTAAATTAAAAATTATTAATTATCCCATTTAATAATTTATCATAATATATTAGGACCTAACATAATTGGCGAAACGTGGGTGCTAGTTCACCTCTGCCTACCCCTTCGGGGATATAGGCGTGAATTATGTATGTATTTAGGAATTATATGACAATCACAATAATAATATGCTTATTTATAGACTTACAAGACTTTCATCTTTTGCTTATTGATTTGATATTCCTAGCCACTCCATAGTAAAGTTTTCCACTGGTGATTTGACTTAGAGGTCTCCTTTCTCCTAATCACTGACCTTATCCTCCCTCTCCTACCCTATACATTATTCCTAGAATTACTTATGCAATTTTGCATTTACTAAAAAAAAATATTTTAATGAATTAAATTGACGGAATATTTGTATTATTTTTAATGTTAAGACTTAAAATTACAAATAATTATTATGTCAATAGTCAATAACCGACCATTGTACTAGAATGGTATATTCATGTAGATTTAGATACATTATACCCTTGTAATAGTCAAGAATTACTAAAATAATGAAATATTGGTTGACAAGAACCTACCATTAATTGATGTAATCTCTGACATTAGGACGAGCAATCACCTTCCATGGGATATATCCCATACTTCGTAAGCACTGACCTTTGCTTCTAATTAATGGTTGCGAAGATATGACCGACTAACGATTGCTCGGTAATTTATTGATTGAGCACTGAGCGAACTCTTCTAGTCTCCTACAAATAGGAGACATTGTGAGATTGTGTTGTGATTTATGTATGAATATGTATAATTTAGTTAACTTTTTCTCATTGATGTCTCATAATTTACATTTTATAATTTTCTAAGGTCCCATTTGACCGCTGTGGTCGTATTTATGAGACAAGTTATTACCGCGTACTTTTATAGGCGTGATTAATGTGTACGATTTTCTTTAAGTTCAACGTTTTTACAATATTGCTATCATTATTATAAAATAATTTATCAGTCGTTACCACAGTAAAATTAAAATAGATACAAATTAGCCATCAAAAGTTTTAAACTACAAATTGTAACTTTCTTCGATAGAAATGAGAATGAAAATTTTCTACAGACAAACTTCACCCTTGTCATTATGTTATCAACGTGAATTGGCCACGTGCTTCAAATAAGTACTGGAGATGCGTTGAATACCGTCTATGGGCTTGTACACAAAAATGGGATGCGACGTCGCATCGTAAAAATCTACGAACTCTCATCGCCGCATCGCATGAACTTGCGAATTGATTCGCATCATGTCTTCCTTCAATTTTTATTCTTCTTTGTTTCGCCGCCTTGCCGCACCAAATCGCATCGCAGAAATTTACGTTGTTGTAGTTTTATGCGTTGTGTTTGTTTTTTGTAGATATCAGTTTTGTGTACAAGCTCTAAAGTTGATACTGACTATATTAAGCTCCGCGAGCTTTGAGACAATTCCAAATTCACTTCGTGCTGGCTCAAGCAACACTTCTCTATTGTTCGATCCCATTAAATTAATAGCTGACATCAGTTCCATTTGTGTTTTTTGTGTCTTTGTTTGGAACGTTTTGTTAATAATTAAATTCTAAATACAATTTTGAGCTGGGTTTTGGCGACAAGGCTATACTAAATATAGACAGAAACCTAAAACAATGGTCCTTCGAGAGCCGGAGTTTTGAATTGTGCGGGCTACTAAGACTGAAGTTCACCAACACATAAACAGGCGATTATTAATTAACCGATGGTTTTTTACATTTGTCGTATGTCAACTATGTCAACTGTCAAAAACTGACGGTTATTTTTTAATCGCTTGATTTACGTGTTGGTGAACTCGGGCCTAAGCATCTTAACCAATTTGAAACTATAGATCGCGCAATTCTCGGTCTCATGACAAGCCTTATAATTAAAATTTCAAGAATTTACATCAGAACTTCGAACGCCTCCGCTATTGGTTTTGAACAACCTGAGCTTTAGTAATACATACATACATAAATAAATAAATCACGCCTATATCCCCGAAGAGGTAGGCAGAGGTGGACTAGCACCCACGCTTCGCCAATTATGCTAGGTCCCATGTAATAGGTGACGAGCCTATTGCCATTTATCGGGCACAAAAGTCGCAGTACATTGCTAGGTGGTATAAGAGGAACGCTGCTGCCCATTCCTCATCACTGATTTATCCTTAGTCGCCTTGTACGACACCCGCGGGAGAGATTTGGGGCGGTGACAATTGTATTCTACTCTGCCGTCACCACACGGCTTTAGTAATAAAAATGTAATATTTTCATATTCACAGTTTTTGTACAACAGGTGGCAATTCTGTTGCCGATTTAGTCGAATGGCTATCAACCATGAGGTTCCATGGTGTGATAAGACATGGAAGTTTGTTCTCGAAACATAGTATTATGTTCGGGAAATAAATTAATTCAATATTTATACTCATGTATGTATGTCGCGGTCAGTATGCCTCCCAAGCCAGCATGGAAGACAACAAATTCGGTTTACTATAAATGAAATTGTCATTTACTCATTTAAATAAATAAGTTTAGTCTGAATCCATTGAATGACTAGTACTGTTTATTAAAATAATGTGTGAACTTTGATTAAGAATGCCTGTCTGTTCACTGAACATTCTCCGCAGAATTAATTATCCCTTCTCTAAACTAAGCAGGTCTGCCTCTAAATTTAATTCTCGATTGTACAATCGCATGACAGTTCACGACCCTTATTACAAGGACAACAGGAATGTTGTGAAGTCAAGTGAACGTTGAATATTATTATGTTTTAAAAGTGTTTTTAAAAGTTGCTCCCTTAACTCTGTATTTTTAGTATGCAGTTTTTTTTTCTTTTACAGGACAGTAGACAAACAAACGAGTCTAATGTTTTTACAGCCACGTTTGATGTATTTTCTTTATTGATGTTGGTATTTTAATCGACTCCTTTATCATCAATCTCTCCTTGTACTTATCTCGAGACCGCAAGTCTTTATGTAGATACATGAGATAAGTAACATCTGGCGAAACGTTAATGTTATTGAACTTATTGACTAGGTCATTTCTCTTGTTTGTTAGCCGTGTGGTGACGGCAGAGTAGAATACAATTGTCACCAAATCTCTCCCGTGGGTGTCGTACAAGGCGACTAAGGATAAATCACTGATGAGGAATGGGTAGCAGCGTTCCTCTTATACCTACCACCTAGCAAAGTACTGCGACTTTTGTGCCCGATAAATGGCAATATATGGCCACTTATTACATGGGACCTAGCATAATTGGCGAAGAGTGGGTGCTAGTTCACCTCTGCCTACCCCTTCGGGGATGTAGACGTGTATTATGTATATTTTATATTAGGAATGCGCAGCAGCGTTTCTCTTAAACCACCTAGGCTAGCAATGAACTGCAACTTTTGTGCAATGGGACTTGACATATTTGCCGAAACGTGGGTGCTCGTTCACCTCTGCCTACCCCTTCGGGGATATAGGCGTCATTTATGTATGTATGTATTTCTTTTGTTTAATTTCCATAAACATGTTCGTTTAACCTATTATTTAATTCTATTTATTTTCCTACACGTTACTTTAAAATAACTCCACCCCTGCCCCACAGCACTAAAAATCTTTGATGGAATTATAATTTTCTAAGCAAGCCTTATTAATACATATTTAGATGCCAATAGTTTGTGGGTATGCGATAAAGTCGCCGCATACTCGGCGAAAAAGGGAAGATGTTCCTCCGAGCCAGGTGTGCACTCGGGGACCGCGGTCCGACTGTTCTTCGTCGGATCTTGTATATATTCTGAGTTCCTCCGGAAACTTTGCAATCGTGATTCAGGACTTGCTATTCTCGTTCTGCCTTAACACCACAGTCATTAGGTCTACAGTTGGTTTTGACTCCATTGTTATCGTGAGCTGTCGTACTTTTTGCTGATCAACCATTCCTCTGTTACTCGACACTTTGTTTATGTAGCGCTCTGACGTAGCCGCTTCAAGTTCTTGCCAAGAATCTGTGTCATTAAACCCTTCTATTTCTAAAACACATATGAATCATTAATAAAAAGTCACTTTCGCGTTATAATTAAATAACATATTCAATAATAACTTGGTCTACGACAAAGCTCTCGGCTTGTTCAACAAATTTCGGCGATTATTTTTTAACCTTAACACGTGTGGCTTACGATGCAAATTTGTCGAGGCACTTTACACTCTTCGGCTTCTCTAAGTGCTGTTAGCTATTAACGGGTTTTAAGGTAAACTAAATAATTAAACCTACCTAAATGAGACTATGCCGGAATGTACTTAAGCTACAAATTGTGCTTCGGAAATAAAATCAAAAGTCATGTATTATTCAGTAAGGAATTTAGATGTAGGGTACTACGATTGGCACCAAAATAGACCTAACCAAACAGTTATTTTTAGGTCGGGTTTGCAATGACGTATTAAAAGTATTCTTCTTCTTCAGTTCACAGTATATTTGGGAGTATATCAGTATATCTGGGGTCGGTGCAGTAATTGTGTTTCCGATTCCATTAATATCGGTCAGCGTCATCAAGCCATTTATTCCCTTTTCATTTACTATCATTCATCACACCGGAAAAGTGCTGAATGAATTTATAGAAAAGATACGGAAAGGTCGATGGACCGATGAACGTAGAGGGATTGGGATGACTATATTCCAATCCATACTGCTCAAGCTTTTGGCTTAGGTTTTACAGCTGGCCGTATGCCTGACAGACCTCTTTGGGTATGCTGTTGTAGGTGATTTGCCCTCCATCATTTGAGTGCTCCAAAGTGCTTAGTCTGCACCGGGCAATCTCCCTTAGTTGATTTTTACGACACCCCTGCGGTGAGTCGGGGCTGGCACTTTCTACGTTATTTTTTCGCCCTGAGGCCAGAATGGAAAACTATTAAAGTATTCGTATTTAATATGATTACGCCTTCTATTGCTGAGAAAATTTGGTATCTAGTACGCGGGCGTCCTACGTATCGCATGACAACTGAAGGTGAACAAAGGAAACGGTATATTATTAAGATTTAGATCCGTGGGTGTTATTAAAGTGATAGACAGCTTCAAGCACTCTCGGTGCTGGCAGATATTCGATTTCAATGTTAAACATTAAATCGGATACACCTTCATTTTGATAGGTACACAAATTACGAACGTAATTTATGGTAGAATATCGTGTTTGATCTTTGCGGCTTTAACACACCACATTATTTACGTACATACATACATACATACATAAATCACGCCTATATCCCCGAAGGGGTAGGCAGAGGTGAACTAGCACCCGCGTTTCGCCAATTATGTTTAGTCCCATGTAATAGGTGGCGAGCCTATTGCCATTTATCGGGCACAAATTATTTACGTAAGGTCTTGAATTTATAAGAAATTAATCCACGGCTTTAGTAGGTACTTTGCTGCTATGATTTGATTTTTATTTGGGCGTTTTAAAATATAAATAATCATCATCATCTTAATCACCAGCCCTTTAATGTCCCCACTGCTGAAGAATATAGGGAGAATGGGCCATAACTCACCACGCTGGCCAAGTGCAGGTTGGTGGGTATTACCGTCTGCAGATGCAGCCGGTAACAATGGCTTAAGGTACCTTCCGAAGCATGGAGGAACTCGAGATAGTAAATTTTTGGTCACCCATCCAATGACCCGCCTTAGCGAACATTGTTTAGTTTACGCAATCGCAGACCAAGCGCGCTATGCCACTGTGCTAGCGATCTCCACCCAATTCCCGTCTCATATTATTATTCGCAATTTTTGTGACTTCAATTTATTTGTAGCATTAGCGAATTATTGTTACGAGCGCGACTGTCCTAACGAGTGCGCCGAAGTATAAACACCAATAAAACGTGACAAAAAAGGGTTGCTTCCGTATAAACAGCTCCAACGAACAATAGACTGAGAGGCGATACATTAATTACACTTTCGCATATTCGTGAACGTACGCGAGCTACTTAGGGCGCGTTCCCACTGTGTCGTGACGACAGATAATCGTGTAGTTATAAGTGTCTTGGCTTACGTATATGTTTAAATGGAGGTGTGCACATATAGAACGACACGATTTATTGTCGTCTACGACCTTTTTTGTAGTGACGACAGATTGTCATGACATTGGGAACGGCTAGCACGACAGCGACTATAGATTTGTAGTTTGCTAATGATGTGTAAACGACACAGCGACTGCCGTGAAATGATAAAAAGTTGTCGCGACGACAAACAATCGTTATAATGGCTAGAGACGACAGTCGTCAGACGATAAATTATCCGTCACGACATAGTGGGAACGCGCCCTTAGAGGGACAATGGGATCCGCACGTGTGGTGACCCGAAAGAGACAGGATGTCACGCGGCATTTGTCCCTTTAGACAAGGGGCCAATCTATTCGAACTAATACAATTAAATGTATGAAACTGACGTTTTACTAAGGAAACACCATGACCGGTCGCCATGGTGTTTCCTTCGGGCCAAAATACTCCCACAGTCGCGCTGTCAAAAGTTGACATTCGTTCGAGAAAAACTCTGCTAGGCACCCTGATAATCCTAAATCGCGGATTTTGAACGTTATTGATCGAAGCTCGTTAACGCAATGGCTTAGAAAAAAAATAATTGATTCAAGTTGGCTTAGTTTCATGTGTATGTAGATCATAATTATTTTCATTGCACCGAAGAAAAAAATCTGAGCAGCGGAAGTTTGAAGGATTGCGGAATAGTATCGGAATCGTATTCAGTTCGATTTAGATGTTTTTCGGGCTCCTGTATTCAGTCGATGCTATTTTTAAAAGTAATATTCATAATATACTGTTTTAATAAAATACCACAATTAACGGGGCATTGCTCCATTTCCCTTCCAGGAATCCAATATAAAACAATTAATATTTTCTTTGCAGTAATTCCGCATCAGTATGCGTGGATATTTCCGCCGCCCCTAATGACGGGAGGCTGCGTAAGGCACGTGGCAATCAAATGCTCATTAGGCATTTTCTCATTAATTCCATGTTTTTCTGGGTGACATTGAACGTGTTATTACATTCGCATCAAAATAAATGCCAAATAACTACCTACCTTAATTAGGTATGTAGGTAACTGGAAATCTGTGACTTACATCAATATTCTTTTAAGTTTGTCATGTGGTGACGGTAGTGCAGAATACAGTTGTCACCATCCCTATTCTGCCTCTCGGGAGTCTTACAAGGCGACTAAGGGCTCAGATAACGATGAGTAACGGGTTGCAGATAGTATTAATATACTGCGATTTATCTGCCCGATAGATGACAATAAGCTGCCCCTATGACATGGGACCGTGGGCTTAAAATCATCTCCCTTCGGATATAAACAGGCGTCATTTATATATGTATCGACAAAGCAGTAGTCACGGGACAGTCTCCCCGTGACCACAGCCGCTAAAAGTGATCGAAACGTCGGGCTAATTAATAAAAATGCCGAACACCTAAATATACGCGAGTCTAATCCGTAAAAGTTGTTTTATGTCAAATGATATATAGTGCTCGTGCAAATATAAGAGTTCATTTGTGAACATATATAAACGTTAACCTTCAGCCGCCTAGATTAAACAAGCAAACAAGCATTATTTCCGAAAAGAACTTGACTGATAAATGATTCGTTTATTATAGCAACAAAACATGAAACACAGGGTTAGGTCATAACTCGGTCGAGGCTCATTCGTAGATGTAATCACATCGTAGGGTAATAAATCATGGGCCATTATTATTCGAGATGTCATTAATATCAGTAACGTGGCATCCATTTATTTACGTTATGTATATTTATTACTCTATAATTATCCATATAGCTAGCTATAGCTAGCCACAGCCAATATTACTATACACACATAAATCATGCCTAAATCCCCAAAGAGGTAGGCAGAGGTGAATTAACACCCACGTTTCGACAACTATGTTAGGTCGTATATGGCCGTAGATGTAGTAGATGGCGAACTTACTGCTCTCTATCGGACACAGAAATCACAGTATTTTGATGGTTGGTATAAGAGAAACGCCACTGGCCTTTACACGTCAATGTCTTTAGCTTTCGTCATATTGTACGACACTTGTGATTTGTGGTGCTATTCGAACGCATTTATTTAATACAACTATGAAACTGACGTATTACAGAGAAAACAAAATGGCGACTATCGTGTCAAATGTAGAAGTTGTCAAATGTTTACAGTTTTATTTATTCATTTGAATAAATTGGCCACTTGTCTTGATGAGCTGGTCCATTCTAACCATACATAATTTTGTCTAGTGAAGGCAGGACACGAGCTTTTGGTCCCAAATCCAGCGACTTTTGAATACATTCTCAGGCGCCTTTGAGCTTCACCCCTTAAAATCTTTATTATTCAATATCAATGTCGAGCGAGACGACAGTGCAACATCGCCCCTTTCCGTTTGATCCACGTCGTCCTCTGATCAACAAAGAAATCAATTTATATCCGAAGTTGCTTGTGCAAAATGTATTTTCGGCTAGGAAAAAAATAAGAAGAAGTTGTAATCAGTTTATCGGGAGGAGCACGCATAAAGGCTACCAAATATTCGGTCGCTTTCAATGTGAGCAGATTTTCTATCGTATTCCCCAAACTTCCACGGAATTTCCTGACGCTCTACAATATCTCTGAGTACGTACTTGTGATTTTTTTTTGCCGCGCACTTGATCCGTTTTTATTTTATATTGATTTTTTGTTTACACGCGTCATGTCGTTGTCGAAGTAATAATATTTTCAGCGAAAGGGAGAGTAATGAGAAGAGTAGGTATTTCTGTAGGCTTTGGAAAAAAAGGTTAACTGCTAAAGTACTTCTAAACTATGTGTGACACTAAAATAATTGTGTTAGATGCATTAGGCCTTCATCTGCGAGTCGTTAATATACACCAATCCGTACTGGGTGGTAGGCCTATTCTAAGCCAAGCACTAAGCCAGTGAGCTATTGAGCTCCAAAAGACCCCAAAATGAGAATTCTTTAAAAGAATTTGTTTTCAGTGGTTTTTGGGGGCCTAGCCAAATGGGAAATGTATGAAATTGACGTATTACAGAGAAAACAACCTGGCAACCCTCGTGTCAAGTTTAAGATAAAAGGTCAATAATTGACATCTGTATTCAATGAACCAAAAATACGGCAGCGTTCCACTTTACCACCTGGCAATGCTGCGACTTTTGTGCCCGATAAATGGCAATAGGCTCGCCACCTATTATTACATGCGACCTAACATAATTGGCGAAACGTGGATGCTAGTTCACCTCTGCCTACCCCTTCGGAGATATAGGCGTGATTTATGTATGTATGTGTCCTATGCGTTAGAATAAATTTGCCACTTGGCTAGAGCTTGTCTGCCACACAGGAGTGACGAGGGGCAGACGGTGGAATTCGGCAGTGTTCTCAAGAACGCGCTTGGATTCTGCGGGCGTTCTGTCAGTGGCTGCACTAGACTTCGAATTCTCACGGATCCGCGAGGATTCGCCGAGGGGCGGGCCGATCGTTTTATTTTCAACACATCTAGTGTCTACTTGGAATTCCCATAGTTCAACCTACGCAATTTAGCCTTATTACCTTTACCTACATAGAAAAAAATTAGCTTATTTATCTCCGAAGCGGTAGACCTTTATATTGGAAAAACTTGCTGACCCGCCAGCCATGGTTACGATTTGGTTGCCATGGTACGTTTGACAGGAAAGCTGTTTAAATATGGGAAAATGAAGTTGGCGTTTTTACTTTTTTCCTCGCATTTTTTTCATATTTTCTCACCTTTCCTGCCTTGCCTGGCCCAAGACAATAATTTCAAAATCAAAATCAGCTAAATCGGCCCAGCCGTTCTCGAGTTCTAGCGAGACAAACGCACATTAATTCATCTTTATATATAAGAGATATCACTAGATTACGTTGCAGACATTTGTAACGTTCTCATCATACTGCGAATAAAGCGAGTTAAGTTTTCCAGATGTGAGTGTTCTTGATACACTGCTTACCCCCTCAAGGATAAGCAAGTTTGGCTAGTATGTTTGCTTCGAATCTAATAAATCCGGATATCCGCTATCTGTCTATTTATTTACACGTGGGATAGTAAATGTACAACGCTGGATATCCAGGTAGTAGCACGTCAGGGTATTACAATAATTGACATAGTTTTTCAATCGACCTTTCAAACCAGTTAAAGTTGACAATCGAATGGATTGATTCGACAGTTTTATATAGCTTGGTCTTGACTGTGCCTTGCCAACTGTCCCAGTATATATCCCTCGTAAGATAATCTTTCTATAGCCAACTAACAAAGCCGTGATCTATTCTAACATTACTTAGTTGTTGCCGAAGTCTGGAAATGAAAAACAAAAAGGCTCATTACCCCCGGAAACGGCAGGGTTGGTCACGGAATAAACAGGAATTAAATTAATCATTGGTCTAAGCATGAAAGAGGCAGGGAATAATATTTTGACGGAACCCCCAAATAGGATTCCCTTTTGGTAATTAGACGAGTTATTTCGGTACGCTCGACTCGGACGCTGAGGCTCTATTTAGACTACTGATAATTAGTCTGTTATACAAAAGGTCCGTTACTTAGGAGTTAACCTGCTCATATAAAATCAATATTTGCTTATTTATATCTGGGGGCCTACCGCCTAACTTGATTGCTGATGATAGCTATATAGCAATGCACTGCTTACGGCTATAGCTGCCATCCTGAATTTTTAGGCCGTACGGATTTTGTGCCAAATTTATACAAAATCATTCGGTGATCATTCGTTCAAAGCTATCGCTGATAGTTTAGGTACAATTGGTGCGTATCAATCGTTGGGATGCTAGACAAAAACCCGCGTGTCCAATGGAACTCCAGGTCCTTCTTTTTATTCTCCCTGTCCAGTTCTCAGTCTATCTGAGGTCGACGCAGTATGTTTCCTCTTCTATCCATATCGGTCAGACGTCATCAAGCTATGCGCTCTCTTTTGATACATATCATCTATCACACCGGAAAGGTGCTAGTGATGAATGAATGTAAAGAAGAGAGATGGAACGGAACATGTCGAGAGACCGATGAACGGAGAGAGTGATTGGAATGACAACATTCCAGTCCATACTGCTTAAGGTTATGGCTTAGGTTATACAGACGGTAGGCTGCCTGACATCAACCCTCTTTGGGTACCTAATGTAAGTCCAATTCCAATTGACTAATATACATTTTTGTTTGTTTCAGAATATATCAATACTGGTTGTCCTGTTATATAGCTGGCGGATCGGCGTAAACGCAAAAAGATTCAAAGAGTTGGATGATGTTTACTATGGTAAGTAATTGTGTGTTAAGAAATCTTTATGTTTGTAATGTTCTACTTTGATGAGTTAAATTTATTTATATATTTATGCAGTATGTTGCTGGTAATGTTTATTGTATAACACTTGGTTACATAATAAAAAAAAAGAAAAGTTAATTACTTTAACCTAGAATAGAGCAATTATGTATTATAAATAATTTTATTTCTAATTTTACACACAACTTATCATGTAGCCTAAATAAGTAGTTTAAACACTTGTAGACAACGGATAAATGTATATAAATATATAATAATTATGTATCATGTTTATAATATACTGCTTAAACATATAAATACCCATGACTCGAGAGCAAATGTCTGTGTCAATCACAAAAACATTGTTAAATATGAAGCATTCGAACAAACCGACATTAAAATGTAATATTATTGAAGAATGTAACCAATATGAAGACTGGGTCATAATCCATCACATTCCAAAACACCAGCGGAACAAATGTTGGGCACCTTTCCTTCTATTAACTGGCACTTACCACTCTAAGAGTAATCGGCACAGTATTAAGAGTGTATGTATAGTTTGAATACTACGTTTTGTATACTATTACTACTCAAGTGGTGTACAATTATTGGGCCTTAATGTACTAATACTTATAAACGACCTAATTGTTAATACCAATCGTTAAATAATTATCCAATAAAATCTAATTATAATTTGGCTTTTACTCAAAATGTCTTGGTTATTGTAATTCGTAGACGAAAAATCTCTGCTCCCTCTGAAAATGTTCTCCTTGCCCATATTACTGTCTGAACAAAGTATTAAATTAAAATTACGTACCTACCTGAAAATATGAAGCTATAATAATAACTATACCGGCATATAATGCTAATGCATTAATATAATATAATGCCTAGTGTCTTTTAATACATCACAATTACATTTTCTATTTTACCTCTACACATTTAAACGTCCATGACTCGAAAACAAAATAATTATGTCTGTGTTCATCATAAACGCTAGGCGCCCACCAGGATTCAAACCCTCTTGGCCGATATCCAACATCCTGACAATTCGACTAAGCCCGACCGTTAAAGATGAAAAATAAAAACAAATAGAAAAACTCTCCCCCCAACAATTAGTCTTATATTGATAGCTCCTATATTTTATACACCTTACCTAACACATTCACCTACTTGGTCATGAATATAAAGGCGTGATTTACTCAATTTATACTTGGAAAGGCGTAATCAAAACAATTTATTCGAAGTAAGCGAATCGATTGTTTCATTTAAACGTGTGTGATCAAAGCAAACAGACAGGAAGGCAACTTAATAATAAAACACCCACGCTTTCACAAAACGCGGAGCATTCGGCATGATTGATGATGCCTAATAGAACCGAATTTGTTAACTCAATGAAAAATGTCTCAGGCGCCATCAATTAGGGATGAATTGAGACGGATTTCACTCACAATCATAATTGTTCTATTACCGTCACAAAGTTGAATATCTCGCCGAGTGACAGCTATTTTCAATTACGCCAAACGGTCACACGTCACCTGGGGGCCTAGACAAATTAACACACTGACAAAGATAACGAAGTTCGATAAAGCAAAATGTATGGGATTTGACGTAAGTCGTCGTGAAATCACGTGACCAAAATCGTCTTCGTCAGTTCCTAGTTGCTTCGTAGTTCCATGGATTATTGGAATTTCGTTATGCGTAATTTAGTATTATCAACGTTCCATAGTTCAAGATTTTCAGTCTCAAATACTAGTTCTTTCACAATTGTTATTTATGCATTCTTTATTCCGCATCATATTCTTCAACAAATCTAATGATCATTATGAACATCATCTTTAGGGTGTCAATAATGGTAATATTTTCGTTTTTTTATGCATGAAAAATCGTCTTTAACGACACCCACTCGATTTTACAACTGATGATGAAAACTGTCTTCTTCTGACAGGACTAAGAAACTTTTTCTTTACAGGTTGCGAAATAGTAAAATATAAATTATATCTTGCATAATCCGCGCAACCCATTTAATTCACTGGATACGTTGTAGGCATTCCGTGGTAAGCACTAAAGTGAATAAGCAATTACCACGTAATGAAGTCTCGGATAAAAAGCCCGTTCTTTATCGACGAAGTCATTATGTAGCTTATTTCAGTAATTTCACGCATTATTTGCGTAATTCAGTCGCTTATTCTATTTCAGACTTTAGGCTGTGTGAAGTACGAGCCAATTTAAATCCGTTTCAAGTTTAGATGATGCTGATACCAGCTTTCTGTTCCCTTACAAAGGCGAATGAATCTAGTGTGCCATTTATTTTGTTAAAATAAAATAATCTTGCTTTATCGTGAAATAGAATTAGATTTAATACCTTACTTACGTTAACTATGGGTATAATTGCGGTTAAACTCAGACGTGATTTATACTTTAGAGCCGTGTCACAGGCAGCTGGGAAAGTATATTTTTGGTAATACGTTATTTTTTTTCAATGATTTATTTACAGAGAATTGCCACTTTAGTCGGGTTTAGACCTACTTAAATATATAACACATAATGTATGTAAGAGGTAATATTTTATAAGAGCTAAAGAATAGTGTAGGCGCTAGTGATGAATGAATGTATAGAAAAGTCATGGTAAGGACAATGTCGAATACCCGAGACGGAGATAATTTTTAGGCATGAAAATATTGCAATCGTTACTGAATAAAGTTATACACCTAAACATATATGTAACACCTAAACCTATACCACTCTGCCAACAAGGAAGTTAGTTAATTAATTAAAACTTCTATAGCATTTAAATACATTTATTGTAAACGATATAGAAATAAACGTTAAAACTTCAACAGAAAACGATTTGATTAAGAAATTACATGAATTATGAAAATACAATATTCGAAATGATTTTAGTAATATTCAAGACAATTCCATATATTGTACACAATCAAATAATGTAGGACCACCTAAAGAAAATTTTCAATCAAAGAATCACTATGACGTTCGTTGGTTTAAAGCTGTTACAGAAGATCATTTGAATCGTTTTTAATAAATTATTAAAAAAAAAATCTTTTGAAAACGGCTTACTCTCAAAGTCTCAATACATTTTTTTTCCAGACGCTTCTATCAAATGTAATTAAAATGGAATTTCCTTTAAAGCATCAATTGGTTCCTTCCACACATTTGAAAAAAAATTATCCCGGAATATTCTTTTGCCTGCGCTCACAAAGAAAACAATTTCGTCGGAAAAACGAGTAGGTGCCGAAGGGAAAAAGCAATTACCACGTAATGAATCTTCATATAAAAGGTTCATTCCCTGTTAGATGGGCCATTATGCAGCTTGTTTATATATTTATACTGACGCCAGGACGAGACGTGAACAAAATCTCCTCGGGGAAAAGGAAATATTTTCCTCCCGCTCTAACTCCCACTAAATTCCGAGACAAAACACTGTCCACTGGTGGGGAGAGATTTTGTCCACCTCCCGTGCGAGTTTGTTCCGATCAAACGGATTACGGATTCGCGTTCTAATTGGCTTTGAGCGCATTAATTTATTCAATTTATTAATCAATTCATTCAAATCCGATTTGCGGTTTATCTTTGATTATGCGGCTTTAGCGAAAGCTTAATGCGACTTCATTCCAATTTTTAAATTCAATATTTATACAGCTAAGCAGTTTAATACAGATAAGCAAAGCGATGAAATTGGGGTGCTGTTGAACACCCCGATTTCATCGCTTTGCTTATCAAGAACAGCCAAAAGATAAATCTATCTCTTCTGTGCTCAACTACCTGCACTGGGCTGAAATGACAATGGCTAACCAAAAGAACTTCACAATAAAAGCTAAATTAAAATTTATTTGACATATTCCACAATTCACCTTAGATAAAACGTGCTCAGGGGATTTGTAAACTTTTGCTCTATAAATCCCTTAAGCATCGTCACAGGTGATTTGTAGGGCAAAAGTATTTCTAGAGCATTTCTAGACTAAAATCAAATCCCCCTAAATATATAAACTTTAGTGTTTTCTTATATTTGCACGAGCTTATTTGAAATAACGAGAGATTTGAAATAAAACATCTTTACGGATAAGACTTAGAAAAGAAAGAAACTCAACTATCTCTATAGTCGAATTGGTCTTGTCCGTCTTGACACGGTTCATTGATGGAAAATCTAATATAAAAGTAAACAACATTTCTGCTCGAATTCCTAGTCCATTAACTACTAACTTAAGTATACCCCAGGGAATTCTTGATGAAAAGGAACAAAATGGATCAAGGTTATATTAGGTACTACGTATTTAATAGTGACGGCAGAGTAGAATACAATTGTCACCACCCCAAATCTCTCCTGTGGGTGTCGTACAAGGCGACTAAGGAGAAATCAGTGATGAGGAATGGTCAGCAGCGTTCCTCTTATACCTACCACCTAGCAATGTTATGCCCGATTTATGGCAATAGGCTCGCCACATGGGACCTAACTAATTGGCGAAACGTGGGTGCTAATTTACCTCTGCCTACGCCTTTGGGGATATAGGCGTGATTTATGTATGTATTTAATAGATACGTCTAATTATCAACGAGTCATGATTTTAAACTTTATATAAGCTGGTTTTTAACCTATATTTAAGAACACACAACGAACTTCAGAGTATTACTGGCAAAAAAAAATCAATATTCAATTTTTTTTTAATATAGGATCATTTTCACCAGTTCTTTGATATTTCCACAGCTAAGGGGACCTTTGGAGATAATTTGGGGCTTGCACATTCTACGTTATTTTCAAATCCAGGCCAGCATGGAAGGGACCGATCACAAATAATAGTTATTGAAATATATTTTCATAATTGCGTATATTATAATAATAATAAATAAATATTTTTTACACTCACACCGATCATCTATCTTTCATCAGCCCAAAGTAAGTAGCCTAAGCACTTGTATTATGGATACTAGATGACGGAAATATATTTTTTTATATCATAATAATTATATATATAAATGTTGAAAATATACATAAACATATACACAACCATGACTCGGGAACAAATATTTGTGTTTATCACAAAATTTGCCCCTACCAGAATTCGAACCCGGGACCTATTGGGAAATACCATAATCTGAGCATTTGACCAAGCTAGCCGTCAATTATAGTTAGTACACAATCGTGTCTTATTTCTGTGGTGATTGTGGTATCAGCTGAGTATCAGTTCCATAGTTACCTTCGTATCGGGGATATGTGAGTAGGCAACAACTTGAGCACGCAGCGTAGCTTAATTGCACTGTCAACATTAGTTGACTAAAAAACTAAAAAAAAACTTGACTAAAAACTGGTATTAACTAGTTTTTTATCCATACCCCGAGTACTAATAATTTCAAAATCTTCTTCTTCCTGCCCTGTTCCCAGTTTATCCGGTAGTACTGGTATCCGGTAGTACTGGTATCCGGTAGTACTGGTATCCGGTAGTACTGGTATCCGGTAGTACCGGTCAGACGTCATCATCATCAAGTCATCCATTCCCTTTTAATTCATATCGCCCATCACACCGGAAAGTTGCTAGAGATTGATCATGAATTTTACTACCGATACCCATTTACGTGCGACTTTTTGTTCATTATTACAAAAAAAAACCGCAAAAATGTAATGTTTGTTTAAGGTTTTGTTGTGAAAGTGATCACGTATAATATTGAAATATAATCGTTAGGCGAATCGGTTGCATGATATGAATGGTTAAAGATCGTATTGTTTGAGAGAGCCCTATAATTCGTATTACTTCCGCAAATAAGAACAAAGCCTTTGTCGGATATTAGATTTCAGCTTTATTTTATATCTGGAAATGGACGGTAATATCTTTTTGAGCACAGTCTTAATGCATCCGAACACAACGGCGGTAGTATAATTCTTATATTTTAATCAGTTATTAATGCAACTTGGATCACATTTCGCTTCTTTTGTATAAAAAAAGTGATATAGCTCAAAGTGGCATTCCTGCAACAGTACCTAAGTCTTATTGTCATACACTTACAACACACAATGTTTCTAAGTATTTCCTAGTCCATTCTAACGCTATTTTATTATAATCTTGTCAAGTAAATAAATAAAGTAACGTAGAAATACTGTAAAAAATCGACATTTGTATTCTATATGTCCGAATAGATTAGCCACTTGTCTAGAGAAGCCCTTTGGGGGCCTACCGCCTAACTCGATTGCTGATGATAGCTATATAACAATGCACTGCTTACGGCTATAGCAGACAACCTGAATTTTTAGGCAGTACGGATTTTGCGCCAAATTCATACAAAATCATTCGGTGATTATTCGTTCAAAGCTATCACTAATAGTTTAGGTACATTTGGTGCGAAATGATAGCATGACGTCATAAACTATAGCTTTTGCTTTATCAATCGAGTTAGGCGGTAGGCCCATTCTAACGCTACATAACCTTGTCAAGTAAATGAATAAACTCATTAAGATTACATTCCCATTTTATACTCCTTCTGCTACAAGATTGGTTGTGCGCAACACAATGGGCCCACGAAGCGAGCATGAATGGCCACTTGGCCCCAAGCAGATAAATAAAGCCTTATTTATTCAACCCGGTGGAAACTGCATTGAATTTCAAGACGCGTGGTCCCGTCAAGTATTTACGAAGTCGGTCTGGCGGGGTGTGATACCTGACTTCGAAAAGTGTAACACCGAATACCCCGTAAGTTTACAAAATATAACTTAACAACGAATCCACGCCTACACGAAAATGTAAAGAGTTGGTTCATGTACTTTTTTTATTACACACACACACACACATACATACACAAATCACGCCTATATTCCCGAAGGGGTAGGCAGAGGTGAACTAGCACCCACGTTTCGCCAATTATGTTAAGTCCCATGTAATAGGTGGCTAGCCTATTGCCATTAATCGGGCACAAAAGTCGCAGTACACTGCTAGGTGGTATAAGAGTAACGCTTCTGCCCATTCCTCATCACTGATTTATCCTTAGTCGCCTTGTACGACACCCACAGGAGAGATTTGGGGTGGTGACAATTGTATTCTACTCTGCCGTCACCACACGGCAAACTTTTTTTTATTACCAGGGGTAAAATGCTGCTACGTATCACCTCGCAGCGGCGGGAACTCCACCACGAGGTGTATGTGGGACTCGGGGTAAAGGCGTTCCCCCCTACGCCACTAAATATCCCCTGGGTGACTCTCCTTCAACGTGTTGATAGGTTCCTAGGATATGCCAGAAGTCTTCCATCCATCGATCCCAAATCTCAAACCTACCGCCGCAGCATCCGTATCACGGGGCGCCGTGGCTCTCCCCAGAAGTTCCCCAACCTAACCTAACTAACCTACTACCCATGACGGTAAATAGTAACATTCACAACAATTTCGTAGCGGCGTGCATTCGTTGTTAAGTGATTCATATTAGTAAACTTACGGGGACGTGGTATTCGGTGTTACACTTTTCGATGTCAGGTATTACACCGGGTCTGGCGTTGGTTGTGCCCTCTTTTCAACATTCCGAGATGTTTCCACTTGTTCCGCGCCTGTTGTTTTAGTGTTTGGCTCTCTTGTTAGATTCCGGACTGGAAGAGTGGACCTATTTGTGTGTTTATCTTTTTTACATACACACATAAATCACGCCTATATCCCCGAAGGGGTAGGCAGAGGTGAATCAGCACCCACGTTCGCCAATTATGTTAGGTCCCATGTGGCGAGCCTATTGCCTTTATTGTTTATCGGGTACAAAAGTCGCAGTACATTGCTAGGTGGTAAAGGAGGAATGCTGCTGCCGATTCCTCATAACTGTTTTATCCTTAGTCGCCTTACGACACCCACGATAAAGATTTGGGGTGGTGACAATTGTATTCTAATCTGCCGTCACCACACGGCTATCTTTTATGAGCTTGTTAAAACCTGTAGTGTACCTACAAGTGTAATTGCAAGGCAAAAAAGATGCATTTATGTTAACTATTTTCTAGCATGTTTTCCCATGATTATTGCATCCGGGCTTAAAGCTTAAATTATATTCCTATCCGCCCCAACGTACGCCCCCTTTTAGGGAGCATGGTTAGACAGGTTTGGAACGAGGGTTGCTTGAGAAATGGCAAAGATGTTTCAAGTTTAATTTTTTTTTATTTTGCTTTTTTAAAAATTATGTTAAGATGTACAATGATATATTATATTTAAAATTAAGTTTTATAACACTGCTATACAATTATAGGCACTATAATAAGATTTTCCCGCCCGTCTAACGAATATCGAACGATCGACACTTTCTACCCAAAGTCTTTTTAAGACTTAAAGCGCTTAACTTTAGGGTCACAGTCGCCTAAATTCAATGAAGTCGTGTACATTGTTTTCGGTAAGTTTTGACGCTTAGCAATCCCGATAAGCCTCTGACGCTTAGTGACTTTCGCTGTATTCCAAGCAAATAGTCTAAATTATTCCAAAAGGCTTTTAGTGTGATGAAATAAAAATTGGGACCTCGACGCACCATTTGACTGTTTTCTGAGATGTATTGAATTTATTTAGGCATTACTGCCTCTCAAGTGGTCGTATATTTTTATGCGCGGGTTGTATATAGTTTACGCTCTGTGTTTGCCGGAGCAAATTGACAAAATTATTGACTTAGTTGTATGTGCTTTTGTCCTGTACAAATATACGTCTGAATTCTGTAACTGCTACATGTAAGTAACTGAAAGTTCATTTTACGTTATTAAGATGTAATAAATATTACATTTACACTAGTGCTATGGATACTAGATGACGGACAAATTTTCAAAAATATAAAATGAATTCTGTATAAATGTTTATAATAAAAGTACGTCATAAACAATTTAACAATCACAGCTCGAGAACAGATGTCTGTGCTCATCGTAAACATTTTCCCCTACCAGGATTCGAACCAAGGACCTCTTCGCCGGTAGCCAGCTGACCATTTGACTAAACCGGCAGAATTTCATCACCAGCTCGATCGTCAAATTTTTCAATTATTCATTAAATCATTAAATCGATTGAGAAATATTTGTCTGCTATTTATGAGCCAGGATTATGTAAAACAATAATCTGAGTAATTAATTATCTTGTTGAATTTTTGCCTAAAGCTTAAGAAAATACTGTATCGTAATTAAAACACACATCCCGCGTTAAATACGTATTCGGGTCGAATAGAAAACCGCTTGGCTACGAAGCCGATTAGAAAAGGGTAAACACGTTGAACGACTGCCGTGGAATAATAAAAGCGGCCCTTAATAGCTACTCTTATATGATGGATGGTCGAGAATTGAGTGACGTCACATTTTTGCAGATTACCCTCGTATATCACCATCTTATGAAAATTATGCAGACGGAGTGCGGGTCGATTGAAATGAATCGCCATTCTTGTGTGTGATTCACGTTGTCTGTTCTGTATTTGTTATTTAAACTGCGTTCCTCTTATACCATGTAGCTATACATATACCTACTGCTAGTTACGTACCCGAAAGATGCTGATAAATGTATTGAGTCAACATGTTAAAAAGGACGCGTCGCCTCAGACCTCAATGTGAAATGAACCTTAGAGTAAAGAGGTAAGAGGTCCAAAGATACTGCCTAAAATGGGCACTCTTTATAAGACCATGTTAAAAACCGATTTATACCCGTTAGCCCTATGGACTGCTGCCATGATGAGACACGTGGTAATTGAAGGTCCCATCTTACCCTTTGGGTGTATGAAAACAATTTTATACACATAAGTGTCTGTTTTAGGCGGTAAACCCGCTTTGACCCTCTATCCCTATACATACTTTACAAACTATATATACTTTCCAAACGAGTTCAAAGAAATGTCACAACATTCTCTAATAATGCTAACGGAACACAATGAAATTTAATTAAGCAATTGTTTCCCGGAGAGAAGTAGTAATAGCAGAGCGTTTTCATAGCCGCTGATTAAATTTTGAGCGTTCGAAATCAGTCGAAACTCGGAAGATCGTAAATAATAAAGAGAATCCACCGTCAAGAAGTTTGACTCGTTAATGAAAAATGCCGACTCTGATTTACGTTCGGCATTCTTACACAGATCAGTAAATTATTGCCGCACTCAGAGACGTCAATTAACGTTAATGAGTACATGATGTCAAAAAATGACAATTCAAAACTAGGCGCTATTCTTTCCGGGTCTATAATGGTCTAGATTTAATTTTTTTTACACTAAGTACTCATTAAAGTTAACTGATGTCTCTGAGTGCGGCAGTTAGACTCAGAAATTTGAACGTTCACACAATTTTCTAAAGTATCCAAACGTTTTGGTAAGTACTGATTTCAACTTTTATGCATTATCCAAAGCGTTCTTGCAAACCCTAAATCAGATGCTTCAACGAAATTATGTAATTTAATTTAAAAACTTGAACAGTGATTCAATTTTGTTCGAAGTAAATAAATAATGTATAATTTTGATTAAAATAATGTATGACTGATTGTGCTGTGCACTCTACAACAAGACAAACAAACTCAATCAAGAATGCGCCAAAAAACTTTTTCAAATAAATTCTGAAACTTGAAAAATGTTCTTTGTTGATTGATGTGAAAAATAAAGTTGATTGATGGAAAAATATAGTGGAGCTGTACACGCTAGAAGTACCAAACGTTTTAGTTACGTAAATCTTTATCCGTTCAGAACAAAAAGGGCAGTGTACCTACTGCGTAGGTGAGCCATTGTGTGAGCCAGTTAGGTGTTTGGCAGGCTTCCAAATTGAGACGTTCATAATGATGAAGAATAATGTGGCTCGATCACAATGGACGTCCAAACATAATGACGTAATTAGTGTTTGGTATTAATTTCAGGTTCAATATTAATACTATCCCTGGGGCCTTATTAGAGCCATATTAATACTGAGTGTGAATAAGTATTTGGTTTTGGGATAAGGTTTTTGGGATACGTGTTACAATTTGACGGCAGCCTTGGTCGAATGCTCAGATTGCTGGGTATTGGCCAAGAGGTCCCGGATTCGAATCCTGGTAGGGGCAAACTTAGTGATGACCACAAATGTTTGTTTCCTAGTCATGGGTGTGTATATGTTTATGTAGTATATTTTCAACATTTATATACATAATTCTTCTTCTTCTACCGGCCCTGTTCCCATTCTATCTGGGGTCGGCGCAGTATGTTTCCTCTTCCATTCATATCGGTCAGATGTCATCAAGGCATCCACTCCCTACATGTATATACATAATTTTATATTAAAAATATGTCCGTAATGTAGTATCCATAACACAAGTGCTTAGGCTACTTATTTTGGGCTAGATGATAGGTGTGAGTGTAAAAAAATAAAAAAAATAAAAAATTGTTTTGACTTTTTAGCTAATTGCTTGTTTGTGTCTGTCATAATTTTTATTGGGAAAAAAGAACGAAGAACATTTATCGACCTCACAGGTACATAATAAATTTCAAACGAAACATAAAATGATATTAAAAGAAACGACAAAACTAAAACAATGAAAAATATCGCGCGAGGCCATTATCTAATAAGCGAAATACTTGACTGTGCCGTGTGGTGGTGGGGGGAGCAGAATACAATGTGGTCACAATCCCCTTTCTCCAGTGGGTGTCAAAGCGACTAAGGTTTATAAATATAACATGCAATGAGCACCAGAGTCCTAGTTCAACATCTAGAAATATTGCCATTACGACCCTATTGCCATCTAAGTGCCAGGTAGATGTCTAGGTTCGTTTTACATTTGAATTAATTGGCAGGAACGGGTAAATTCACCTCTACCTACCCCTTCAGGGGTAAATAGTTGTTAATTTATTTATTTATTAATTTGTAGCAGTATTCGTGTCACAAAACATACTGTCTACCTAGATTTATTATATAAAATGTTTACTGATATTGTCGACGGTGGATCATAATAAATAAATACTGCGATTAACGGAGCCGGTACAAACCAATTGAAATTTGGGTGTTAATACATCCATTATGGTATACTAATGCGGCGGCATTTAAGTATTTAAGTAGATTCTTATATAGTCACAAAATTGATGCCAATATCTAAGCAAAATAGATTCTAACACGAACTAGTACATACATACATAAAGCACGCCTATATCCCCGAAGGGGTAGGCAGAGGTAAACCAGCTCCCACGTATGGCCAATTAGTTAGGTCCTATGTCGCGAGCCTATTGCCATTTATCGGACACAAAAGTCGCAGTACATTACTAGGTAGGTATAAGAGGAACGCTGCTGCCTATTCCTGTATCTATCTTATAATTATAGAGAGTAACAACGAACTCTTAGGAAATAAGTTGCCATTTATCGGGCACAAAAGTCGCAGTACATTACTAGGTAGGTATAAGAGGAACGCTGCTGCCTATTCCTGTATCTATCTTATAATTATAGAGAGTAATTATAGAGAGTAACAACGAACTCTTAGGAAATAAGTTTTTACTGTGAAAACAAGCTGTATTGGATTTCTGACGTTAATCAATCAGTAGTTTGGAGAAAGTTAGAACTGATAAACAGACTAGAGAAACTTGTGCCGAAATGTACTGTCATTGACCCCTCACAACTTACCAACTATCAGTTTTTTTTAATGGATTCTCCACTTTATGTCCTACCACGCACCAATAAGGAAATTCGTTTTGTAAAATCTGTTTTATTTAAAAATGATAACATCTCATATTATCTCTACACAAACAGGGGAAGGGCTAGTCGGGTCTGTCATAATCATAAAATTTTAAACTTATAAATACTCGCTCGCGATAGAAATCTTACATGCTAATAAAATAAAAATAAAATATTGTATTTTGACGCCAAAAGAGTGTTAATTCCTAGCACATAAGCGGCATACATTACATAAATCACGCCTATATCCCCGAAGGGGTAGGCAGAAGTGAACTAGCACCGGCGTCTCGCCAATTTTGCTAGGTCCCTTGT